>JASWHV010000007.1:27731323-28009235 GCA_030760725.1 Neostapfia colusana
GCGCGGAAGGCCGGCAGCGCGAAGTAGGAGGAACGCGCGCGGCAAAGGCCGACGACGCGGGGTAGGAGGGCAGGGACGCGCGCGGAAGGCCGGCAGCGTGGGGTAGGAGGGCAGGGACGCACGTGGAAGGCCGGAAGTGCGGGATAGGAGGGCAGGGACGCGAGCGGAAGGTCGGCAGCGCGGGGTAGGAGGGCGTGCGGCGAAGGCTGACGGCGCGGGGTAGGGGGCAGGGAGGCGCGCAAAAGGCCGGCAACGCGTGGTAGGAGGGCAGGGACGCACGCGGAAGGCCGACAGCGCGGGGTAGGAGGGATGCGCACGGCCATGGCCGACGGCGCGGGGTAGGAGCGGTGGCGCTGCTGCGGCCATGGGAAGGAGTGGAGGCACTGCTGCAGCCATGGGGGGGGAGCAGGGGCGCTGCTGCGGCCATGGGGAGGAGCGGGGGCGCTGCTACGGCCATGGGGAGAGCGGAGACTCTGCTGCGGCCATGGGGAGGCGGAGCCATCGTGCAGTGCTCTGGTGGGTCCAGAGGCGCGGCGGCGGCGTGCGGGAAGCCGGCGACAGCGCCCGGAAGGCCGGCGGCGGCGGGCAGAGGAGAGGGGGCCAGCACTCCCAGGCCGCCACAGAGCCATGGAGAGGGGCGGCGACCCCAGATCCAGTCGCAGGGCCGCCGGAGACGAGAGGGAAGGGAGAGGCGCCCCTGCTCCCGGCCGCGGCGGTGCTCGGAAGGCGCGCGCTAGCCTCTGCTCGCTCGCTCGAGCGCCGCCGCCTCTGTGTGCCCGAGCGCTGCCGCCTCTGCGCGCCTTGAACGACCGCGCCCCTACCAGCCCCCACTCCTCCGCCCGCCGCCGCCGGCCTTCCTCGGCCCGGCGTGGCTGGATCTGCCGCCGCCGGCTTCCCCGGCCCTGGCGCGGCCAGATCTGCCGCCGCCGCTCCTCTGGCCGCTGGGTGAGACACCTCCTCCGCCGCCCTCGCCCTCTACCGCCGCTCTTGCTCACGGGCCTCCACCGCTGCGTTCCTCTGGAAGCGGACGCCACTGCGCTCTTCTGGCCGCCGCCGCCGCCTCAGGCGCCGTCAGTGCGGCTGTCCCGAGCGCCGCTCCCTTCCTTCTTGTCTCCGGCATCCCTGCGACTGGATCTGGGGTTGCCGCCCCTCTCCATGGCTCTGTGGCGGCCCGATCTAGGAGGGTTGGCCCCCTCTCCTCTGCTCGCCACCAGCGGCCTTCCGGGCGTTGCCGCCGGCTTCCCGCGCGCCACCGCCGCGCCTCTGGATCGACTAGAGCACTGCACGACGGCTTCGCCCTTCAAGCCGCAGCAGCGCCTCCGCTCCTACCCCGCGCCGTCGGCCTTTTCCGCGTGCATCCCTCCTACCCCGCGCTGCCGGCCTTTTGCGCATGTTCCTTTCCTCCTACCCCGTGTCGTCGGCCTTTGCCGTGCACGTCCCTCTTACCTCACACTGCCGGCCTTCCGCGTGCGTCCCTACCCTCCTATTCCGTGCTGCCGGCCTTCCGCGCGCGTCCCTGTCCTCCTACCACGCGCCGTCGGCCTCCGCCGCGCGCGTCCCTCTTACCCCGCGCTGCCAGCCTTCTGCGTGCGTCCCTGCCCTCGTATCCCGCGCTGCCAACCTTCCGCGCACGTCCCTATCCTCCGACCCCGTGCCGTCAGCCTCCGCCGCGCGCGTCCCTCTTATCCCGCGCTGCCGGCCTTCCGCACGCATTCCTTGCCCTCCTACCTCGCGTTGTTGGCCTTCCTTGCACGTCCCTGCCCTCCTATCCCTCGCTGCTGGTCTTTCGCGCGCGTCCTTGCCCTCCTATCCCGCGCTGTCGCCCTTCCGCGCGCGTCCCTCCTACTCCGCACTGCCAGCCTTTCGCATGCGTCACTGCCCTCTGCCACGCGCACTTGGGCCATCTCTATCAGCCGCTCATGGCGAGTTGGGCTTCATAGCCTATATATGTAACCCCCCTTCCTTTGCATTATCAACAAGGAGTTCATTTCCTTCTCACACAGCTCACACTAATCCTATAGAGGAAAGGTAAGGCAGTTTTTACATTAAAATAAAAAAATAATGAACAAGTACAAATAAACTCCCATATAAAATAATGGGGTGGGGATTCCAACATTGCCACGGATCTAACAGAGATATTTTTGTTTGCATCTTACCAATACTTGAGTACAACGTTCTGCAAAAATGCAGTGTTCTTTCTTCAGCCCTATCCTTCAAAGATCAAAATATTGAACTGAGATGTTTCTTAGCCCAGGTCTGGTTGAGCTCTTCTTAGAAAGAAATACCATGAGGGTCCTTTCTCCTTTCCCCACCGGCCAAGTTTTTTAAAAAAAAATGTTGAATAGATATAAGATCAGAAAAAAAGAAAATGTAGTTGTCGAAGTGTTTAGTGCGACACTTCCCCCGGTCTGCTCGGAAGCAGCCCGTGGAGGTTCTTTTTTAGGACGGGCTAGTGGTTTCGAAGGTAGAAGCACGACAGCGAGATGAACACGAGGATTTACGTGGTTCGGGCCACCGAAGCGTAATAACCTACGTCCACGGGAGTGCTTGTTGTATTGCTTGCGCGTATGAGTGTGTGAGAGAGTCGGGTTTGGAACCCTTTGGTAGTAGTAGGAGGGTGCTGGGTGCGAACCCTTTGCCCGGAGGCTGCCTTGTTCCTTTTATAGCCCAAGGCCGGGGCAGTTACAATGTGGCCCGGGTTCGACAGGTGGCCCCGCGGCTATATATACCCTATACATGAGCTATGACATTTACAGCTATATGCACTGTCGCTGTCGAGGAGTTAAGGCGTGCCACCTGTCCCGCTGGACGCCTCTGACCGGGTAGCAGGTGATGATGAAGTATCTGTCTTGTCGCCGCGTCTCTTCGCTCTGCTGGGTGGCTTTGTGCCTCTAGGCAGCACTGTTCCACCATCACGCCTTGTTGCCCTGTCTTTCACCGTAATGGTGAACAGACGAAGGACGGAGGTGTGTGTCGTGCGCCATGCTTCTGGGAAGGCGCGAACCTTGAATGCACGGCCTGACAGCGCAACTTCCTCTTTACTCCTTGGCCATCTGCCCGTTGCTTGTTGGCACGGTGTCCGAGCGGCTGGCCCCGGGGACACGCGTCGCTACTGGAGCTGCCTTGCGGAGTAGCGAGGGGTCCGAAGTCGTAGGACACATGGCAGCACCGGAGCCTTCCCATGCTGGAGGTCGGGCCCGGAGCCGTAGGACACGTGGCACCTCTGGAGCTCTCCTTGGCGGGAAGGGACGCCTGGAGTCGTTGCCCACTTGGCTGAAGCGGAGCCCCCCATGCTGGAGGTCGGGCCCGGAGCCGTAGGGCATGTGGCACCTCCAGAGTTATCCTTGGCGGGAGGCGAGGCTCGGAGGTTCCGGACACGTGGCAGCGCCGGAGCCCTCTCTAGCGGGAGGTCGGGCCCGGCACCATTGGAGACGTGGCGGCTCCGGAGCCATCCTCGGGCGGTAGTGAGGCTCAGAGCCTGAAGACAAGTGGCAGTCTCGGAGCCCTCCTTAGCAGGTGGTCGGACATGAGGCCTAGGGCACGTGTCATCTCCAGAGCCCAAGCGCACATGGTAGCCCCAGGGCTATCCATGGGGCCCATGGCACGTGGCTTATGTTGGGGCCCGCCTCAGCAGGAAGGCGGGGCCCGGGCTGTCTTTCAATCACTACGCGAGGGACCCGGTCTGCAGGGTACCGACAGTGAGCCTCGGGCCCATCTCGGGTATTAGAGTAGTAATTGTGGCTGTATTAGATGATTGAGAATAATGAGGTACATGGATGATTATATACATGGATTAGGTGGGGAAAAAGACTAAACTACCCCTAACCTTAATCCCTCATTAATGACTAATATGCCCCTGTGACACACACATAATTACAGTGTCTAACACCCCCCGCAGTCACAACATCTAGCCACTGCAGATGTTGAGACTGGACCGAAACTCGGAGAACAACGACGACGGGAGGCCCTTCGTGAAGATGTCGGCGAACTGCGTTGTCGTCGGGACATGGTTTACCCGAACCTCACCTCGTGCAACCCGCTCACGAACAAAGTGGAGGTCGATCTCCACGTGCTTCGTGCGCTGATGCTGGACCGGGTTGGTGGAGAGGTACACAGCGCTGACATTGTCGCAGTAGATGAGGGTGCTCCTGGCGACAGGAGTGTGGAGCTCCTGAAGTAGCTGCTGAAACCAGGAGGCCTCAGCCACGCCGTTAGCCACGGCACGATACTCCTCCTCAGCACTCGAGCGCGACACCACGGGCTGTCGCTTCGAGGACCAGGAGATGAGGTTGCCGCCTAGGAAGACGGCGTACCCATAAGTAGAACGTCGTGTGTCTGAGCAGCCTGCCCAGTCAGCGTCGGTGTACACGACCAGCTTAGAGGCCGTGTCACGCCGAAGGAGGAGGCCGTAGTCGAGCGTACCTCGTAGATACCGAAGAATCCGCTTCACAGTGGTGAGGTGTGGCTCCCTCGGGTCATGCATGTGGAGGCACACCTGCTGAACCACATACAAGATATCTGGCCTAGTGAAGGTGAGGTACTGAAGAGCATTTGCAAAAGACTCCTGTAAGAAGTGGGGTCAGAGATGGGTGTCCCGTCGGTAGCGGAGAGCTTCGCCTGAGTATCCACTGGAGTGGAGCACGACTTGCACTCAGCCATGCCCGCTCGCTGGAGGATATCCAGGCAGTATTGTCGTTGGTGAAGGAATAGGCCGCCCGGTCGGTCCTCGACCGCAATACCCAGGAAGTGGTGGAGACGGCCCAGGTCCTTCATAGCGAACTCCTGCTATAAAGCAGAAATGGTTCGCTGAAGCAGAACCGTACTAGATGTTGTCAGTACAATGTCATCGACGTATAATAGGAGGTAAGCAGTGTCACTGCCCTATCGATAGACAAACAGCGAAGTGTCCGACTTAGCTTCAACGAACCTCTGTGAGACCAAGGAGGCGAACCGGCTATACCAGGCTCGCGGTGCCTGCTTCAGTCCGTACAGGGATTTGTTCAGCTTAGAGACCATGTCTGGGTGAGCTGAATCCACAAACCCTGCCGGCTGACTGCAGTACACCGTCTCAGTCAGTGTACCGTGGAGGAAGGCATTCTTGACGTCCAACTGGTGGACAGGCCAAGAACGCGAGAGAGTCAGCGACAGTACAGTATGAACCGTCACCGGCTTTACCACCGGGCTGAAAGTCTCGTCGTAGTCGACTCCAGGGCGCTGAGTGAAACCTCGGAGTACCCACCGAGCCTTGTACCTCTCCATGGTACCATCCGCCTTCTTCTTATGCGTGAACACCCACTTGCCCGTGACAACATTGCCACGTCCGGGATGGGGAACCAGGTCCCAGGTCCGGTTGGCAAGCAGGGCCTCATACTCTTCCTCCATAGCGCGGCGCCAGTGAGGGTCGGCGAGGGCGCTGCACACGGAAGTAGGTATGGGTGAGATCGAAGAAGGATTGGTCGGTGGAGATGTCGACGACGAGAAAGCGGCCCCGTCGAATCGCTCAACTGGCCGAAGACTCCCGGACGCACGTCGAGTCACCATCGGGTGGACGTGACTAGGATCCCTGTGGAGAAGAGGGGGTTGTACACTGGTCGCTCGGGTACAACCATCTTCTCTCGTCGTGGGTAGACGAGAGTGGGTCGCGAGGCCTCGCGTGGCGCAGCTGGAACAGGAGGAGCTTCCCCCCGCGCTCATCGCTGGTAGACAAGTGCGGGGTTAGTAAAATGAGAAGTCATCATCAGTGACGCGCATGGCGCAGCTGGTGACGCCGTAGGCGTCGATGCCGCACTTGGTGCAGCAGGTGACGGCAGAGGCGTCGACGCTGCACGTGGTGCAGCTGGTGACGCCGGGGGCACTTGAAGTACAGCAGGTGACGTCGGGGAAGCCGAGGCCGCGCGTGGTGCAGCGGGTGACGCCGGAGGCGTCAATGCCGCATGAGGTGCAGCGGGTGACGCCGGAGGCATCAATGCCGCACGAGGTGCAGCAGTCAGCGCCGGAGGCACCTGAGGCGTAGCTCGTGTCGAACCTGCAGAAGAAAGAGGCCAAGGCAGATGGGAGGCAGCCTCGGGGTCAGTGGGAAAAAGGGAGTCCAGCTCTGTAGTGGAATCAGAAGAGGTGGTGGAGAAATGAAAGGATGACTCGTCGAAGACGACGTGCCGAGAGATCAAAAGACGGTGAGTAGTGGGATCTAAGCACCGGTAACCCTTATGATCAAGGGAATACCCGAGAAAAACACATGGTGTCGAGCGGGGTGCAAGCTTATGTGGGGCAGTGACGGAAAGGTTAGGTTAGCAAGCGCACCCAAAAAATCGAAGGTGATCGTAAAGAGGATCGGTGCCATATAGAGCAAAGTAGGGGGTGGAGGCATGAATCGCCTTGGTGGGAAGACGATTAATCAGAAGTGTGGCAGTATGAAGAGACTCCACCCAGTATCGGGCTGGAATAGATGCCTGGAACATCAGGGAGCGCATGACATCATTGGTGGTGCGAATCATGTGCTCTGCCTTGCCGTTTTGAGGAGAGGTATACGGACAAGACATGCGTCGCTGTACCCCATGTGTGGAGAGAAAATTATGAAACGCGGAGTTATCAAACTCGCGTCCGTTATCGCACTGGACAGCTTGGATGGTGCGCTCAAACTGAGTATAAATCCAAACAAAGAAGTGAGAATGAGTGACGAAAGTCTCAGACTTCAATCGTAATGGAAAAGTCCAGGAAAAGTGAGAAAATCATCAATGATCACCAAGTAATAATTAAAGCCCGATACACTAGTAATGGGAGAAGTCCACAAATCACAATGCATGAGATCAAACATGTGCTCCACATGAGTCACAGAAGTGGGAAAAGGAAGCCAAGCATGGCGACCAAGCTGACAGGCATGACATAGGGAGTCATGTGTGCCCCTAGAACACGAGATAACAGAACTACTGAACAACTTCGACATAGCATCTGCACTAGGGTGGCCAAGTCGGCGATGACAGATGGTGGATGAAGCTGTCGTAGTCAAAGCAAACGGCGGTGATGCAGCGGAAGTAGGGAGCCGAAGTGTGTATAGGGGCCCCGAGCTATCACATCGAAAAAGAGGTCGTCGGGTGGAAAGATCCTTCACAGACAAACCAAAAGGATCAAATTCAATGGAAAAATTGTTGTCAGTGGTAAAACGACGAACATAAAACAAGTTTTGAATGATATCCGGAGCGACAAGAATGTTTTTAAGCTGGAAAGAACACGGGAGACCGGAATCACCTACTGAGGTGACCGGAAGAACGGATCCATTCCCAACAACGATAGATGAAGGAAAAGAGGGATTGGGAGGATGGGTGGAAGAGAGTATATCGGGATTAGGAGTGGTATGGTATGACGCTCCGGAATCAACTATCCAGTTGGCACCTGGTGGAGTAAGGTGCATGGTGCTGAAGGAAGAAGCCAGCGATTGTCGATCCCACGTCGACGGTGGCTCCTGGAGAGTTGCCGATGGCTCTGAGTATCCAACAGGATAGTTAGTGCCTCCGTAGGTCGAGGCTGACTGTCCGCCAGAAGAGTATAGAGGCCCACCATAGGCCTGAGTTGGTGGCCCACCAACATTGTAGGCTGGTCCACTGTGGCCCGGGGTGGCCGCGAACGCTGGCTGGGGACGTGGTGGTCGTGGAGGCTGAGAACCTGGGGACGGCCAGAGCCACATGTAGATCTGGCCAGTCCACGGGTTGTAGGGTGTGGGCCAGGTTGCGCCTCTCCGGTCGGTACCACCGCTACCACCAGTAGTCAGAGCCCTGAGTGTGGAAGTGCTGTCTACACTGCTACCACCACGGCCGCCGTGCTTCCCTCGGCGACGACGGTTTCCACCTCCTGTACTGGCAGGAGTGCCTGGAGTGGAAGGTGGTCATGACGGCGGTCCACCAGCAGCTGGTAAGGGTGGACGAGGGGACTGCCTAGAGCCATAAAAGGCTGTGGCAGATCCGGAGCCAGTAGAGCCTCCTGCAGTGATCTCCTCAAGTTCAAGATCAGACCATACCTTCTCGAAGGTAGGTAGTGGCTCCAGTCAGAGTAGCCACGTCCGTAGGTGACAATAGCGCTCATTTTAGGCCCTGAAGGACCCGAAGAACAAGGGCGCTATCAGTGACCGGCTCACCAAGGTCACGTAGGGCATCCGCCATGCCCTTCATCTCCCGGTAATAGGTGGAGATAGAGCGGTCACCCTGGACGGTGTTCTAGAACCAAGTGCTGATGTGGAGAGCTCGAGTCGCACAGTTCCCTACAAACTGCTGCTCAAGGACCAGCCAGGCCTGTCGAGCAGTGCCGCCACCGCGCTGCCTGACGATGTCCTGTAGCTCCTCTGTCAAGGAGCCAAGGATCCAGGATAGGACTAGGTTGTCCATGCTGATCCAGGACACCAGTGCTGAAGAATCATCCTGGAGGACATGGTCGTCGAGGAAGTAACGCCTCAGCGTGAGGAGCACCATATCACACCACCGGGCATATGAGGTGGACTCGAAGCTGAGAACAACCGGCACGAGCATCCGGATGTTCTAAATCCCTGCAGTCTGCGCATGAAGAGCGGCCACAAGTGAAGTCGAGTACGTACCAACGTCCGAGGGAGGCTCGTGGGCAGTACTCATTGATCGGTGAGCACTCTCCTCGATCTGGTGGGATAGCGCTGCCACGGAGGCACGCTCCTGCTCTAGGGCAAGAACGAGTGCCCGCTCGCGCTCGCGAGAGGCAGCCAGTACTGTGGCAATGTCGGAGGCATCCGCAGTGTAGGTACCACAGGACCACTTTTAGCTTTTAAGAGGCTCCCTGGTCCTTGATGTCGCAAGGACCGGAGGCTCTCTAATTTGCCGAAGTGGTTGATGGTTCCATGTTGCTTGCTGTAGATGCGTACCCGCTTCTTTCTTGCGCGTTGCAGGGGTCCGACCGTCTTGCTTGCCTTGACCAGTCGTGATGGCTCCCTGGCAGACGAGCGACAGCGCAAGATACGAGCTCCGGAGCCTTCAGGAGGCGTCAGCTTTGAGGGTCCGAGAGTGTCCCCCTGGGAAAGTTGGGGTTCCAGCCCCACGGACCGGAGCCCTATGGCCTGCAGAGACACTAGAAGAAAGGGGTAACCGTGTCGTGTAGTTGTATTTTCCCTACTCGATGGCCCCATTATGGATTATGGTTCTCTGCTAAGCTACGGGACCTGGAAAATTCGGTGTAGTAGTGTCCGGACCCTAGTTACCATCCTTCCCAGGGTGGTGTGCCATCTGGGCCCCCAGCACTTGGGTGTTGCGCTGAAGAGGCAGGGTGTGCACGCTTAGGGCACATAACCAAGCTAAGCAGGCTACACACCCTGGACCTCCCGCTGGCCAGGCACTCCGAAGAGGGGATGCGTCCTTCTGGCGCCACCGGACCCGAGCAGGAAGGTAACCGAGGGGGTCCGGAGACAAACAGGTGCCTCAGGCGTTTCCGCCTTGTAGCTGGACAGCATAACTTTGGCCAAGATCAAGACAGAGAAACACCACTTTGTACACGTCGAGGGGTGCGCAAAAATATACGCAAGCTTAAAAGGAAAGCTGCAAAAATGTAGACGTGCATAAGGTAGGGCAAGAGAGCGCAAAGGTCCAAAACAACTTAGCTGACGTGGGTAGCTCTTTGCCAATGTTCCAAGCTTGTTCCTCTGGGCCCTTAGCGGCGTAAGGACCCAGGGCGCTCTGGCGGTGCGGCTACCACTCCTTCCTGTTAGACTGTTGTCGGTACCCTCAATATGGGGTACCCCCGCGCACAAGGGAAATAGCCTAAGGACTTTGCTCCCCTTCCGCAGGGGCAAACTCCGAAAGCCCCATGTGTCCCGCGGGGCCGGACCTCCCTCTCCTCAGAGGAGGGCTCCGGACCCGCCGCGTGGCCAGCAGAGTCGTACCTCCCTTCTCCGCAGGGAGAGACCCGAAGGCTCCACGTGTCCAGCGGGACCGGACCTCCCTCTCCTCAGAGGAGAGCTCCGGGCCTGCCACGTGGCCAGCGGAGCCGGACCTCCCTTCTCCGCAGGGAGAGCTCCGAAGGCTCCACGTGTTCAGCGGGGCAGGACCTCCCACTCCTCAGAGGAGAGCTCCGGGCCCGCCACGTGGCCAGCAGAGCCGGACCTCACCCCTCCGCTGGGAGAGCTCCGAAGGCTCCACGTGTCCAGCGGGGCCGGACCTCCCTCTCCTCAGAGGAGAGCTCCGGGCCCGCCACGTGGCCAGCAGAACAGTGCTACCTGCTCCCGCGCGGTAGGCAGCAAGAGTAAAGACACACCATACCTTGTCCGTACAAGGTATTCAAGACCCGCGCCTTCCCAAGGCGCGGAGACGCGGATCACGCCGCTGTCAGGTGCTGTTGTGCCCAGTCGCATTGCAGTGAAGACTGGCACGCCGCGTCAGAAGCTATACACCAATAAACACAGCAAAAAGACATCCCCTGTCACCATTGCCGTCATCAACCACTACGCCTAGCTTGTGGCGTGGGTAGGGCGGCAAGACGAAGACTCAGAAGCCCTCGCTAGAGACAACTACTGGCGTAACTGCAGGATACGGTAGATGGCAGGCAATCTCCCCGGGACTACCTGTCGGGTCCCGGGCCCACCTTGTAAGCCGCCCGAGCCTTGGACTATAAAAGGCTAGGGTAGGCAACGTTGCAAGGGGTTCGCACTCTAGGGGTTCGAACTCCGTTCGGCTTTTTGCACACTTAAACGCTCAACACTCACGCAATACAACGAGCACCTCTGCTCACCGTGGACGTAGGGTTTTACGCTCCGACGGCCTGAACCACCAAAAAAACCCCTGTGTCAACCTTCTCCTTCCTTCGTCCCTAACGCTCAAACTCTCCGTGAGGGACTAGCCCCTCCGAAAAAGAACCTCCGTGGGCTGCCCAGTGCAGGCCCGGGGAAAGTGTCGACAGCTACACTTCAACATTTGGCGCGCCAGGTAGGGGGCTTTTTCCCTCGCGCGACGAGCTTACGCCGACGAAGATGACGAAGCTTCCTTCAGCGGCAAGCTCTCCTCGCCCAGGGTCCCGATGAACGGTGACCAGCGGGGACTACATCTCGACACACTCAGGACGGAGTGTGTCGGGGCAAGCTGGAAGCCAGCAGCCGACTCCGGCAGCACAGACTCCAGCAAGCCCAAGATCTTATACAGCGCTGAGTGTCTCCCATGGGAGTGCACTAGCTGCAGCACGAGCGCTTCTACGCAATCCACCTGCTGGGGACGCGCCTCGGGCAGCGACCCAGCAGTGGATTCGTGACGTAGACCGTCTTGTCGTCGCCGCCGCCAACCCTCAGCTTCGGCGCGGACGACGCCCCAATCAACCGGCTGTGTCGCTGTCACGCACGACAGCGGTTGATAGGCAGACGGCAGACTCCCGCTCCACCAGGCTCCCATCAGCGAACCTGAGGTCGGGGCTGGAACGACGTCACCTGGACAAAGATGCCGGTGTGGCCATCGAGCGACACGAGAAAGGCGTCGCAACCAAGAGGCTGGCGACAGCATGTCGACCGCCTCGACCCAGCCTGTGCCGCAGACGTTCGCTACGCGATCTCTGCCCCAGGCATACGCCACGCAGCATATGCCTCAGCCATATGCCCTGCAAATGGCACCCCCGGTTTATGGCGCACCTTTGCCCATGCCGGGGCCAGGGTACACGGTGCCAACAGCGGACCAAACGCTCGCGGCACTGACACCTGCATCAACAGGAGTAGGGTGTGCAACTTTGGCACCACACCTTCGCTTCGCGAAGTGGCCGTGCAAGTTCCGGCCACATCTGCCAGAGAAATACGACGGCAGCGTCAACCCGGCTGAGTTCCTCCAGATCTACTCCACCGCCATCCTTACTGCATGAGGGGATGAGGCCGTCATGGCCAACTACTTCCCCGTCACCTTGACCGGCCCAGCACGGTCTTGGCTCATGAATCTCCCCCAGGATTCCATAACCTTCTGGGGAGAGCTCTGCCGGCAGTTTACTGCGAACTTCAGCAGCTCATACACCCGGCCTGGCACGGAGCTCGACCTCCATGCCATCCAACAACAACCTGGAGAGTCGTTGCGCTCCTTCATCCAGCGGTTCTCCCAGGTACGGAACACCATCCCACATATCCAAAATGCTTCTGTGGTGGTGGCGTTCCGGCAGGGTGTAAGGGACAAGAAGATGATCGAGAAGCTCGCGACCACAGAAGTGCGCGACGTCTCAGAGCTCTTTAGCCTGGCGGACAAGTGCGCCAGGGCAGCAGAACGGCACAATTGGCACTCACGGCCAGTCTCCGAAGCCGGAGAACATCCCAGACCAAGTGCTGCTCCCCATGGGAGTGGCAGGAAGGTCAAGAAGGCCGGCGGCAAGATCATGCTGCCGACCGAAGCTCCAGTTGCTGCAGCTGCAGCACCCACCGGAGCTCGGGGGCCACGCCCCGACAAAAGGCCGCGACACTCACCCGCCCCAGACGGTGACCACGGCGAGCCATGCCCCGTGCACAACACCAGCAGCCACACTGCTGCTGAGTGCCGGGAAATACACAAGCTCGCGGAGCGCTTCCACAGGGGAAAGCAACCGCGTGCGGACACCCATCCCTTTCGTCAGAGGGAGGGCAAGCAGAAGGTCGACGCCCGCGACAACTTCGACCAGCAGATGGAGTTCCAAGAGCCCCAGCGCGCCGTAAAGGTGGTGCACGACCATGAGGGCTCCAGCTCCAGTGACGACGAGCGCCGGAAGGCACTCTACGTTATCTACGGCGGGTCCTCTAACCCCTCGTCTCGGAATGCAGTCAAGACTCTACGCCGAGCAGTGGCGTTGGTGGCTCCTGTCCCAAGTGCGGCACCACACCTCAAGTGGATGGGGACCCCCATCACCTTCGATGCCATCGACTGCCCCAAGAACATGGCTGGAGCCGGGCAGCTACCGCTCTTGGTAGCCCCCACCATCGCCAACGTGAAGATGTACCACGTTCTGGTAGATGGCAGAGCCGGCCTGAACCTCATCAGCCGCGCAGCTTTCCAGAAGCTGCAAATCCCAATGGCCAAGCACACCCCGTCGAGCCCGTTCTCAGGGGTAGGGCCGGAACAAGTCGTCCCCTATGGAAACATCAACCTTCCGGTCACCTTTGGAGCACCGGATAGCTACCGGACAGAATACATTCTGTTCGATGTGGCAGAGATCGACCTCCCCTTCAACGCCATCATCGGCAGGCCAGCCCTGTACCGATTCATGGCGGTAGCCCACTACGGCTACCTCGTCTTGAAAATTCGTACACCAACAGGCATCCTCAAGATCTGTGGAGACCGCACTACTGCAGTGTCAGCCTTGGAAAAACTCCAAGCATTTGCAGCAGCCTGAGTACCAGCCCCCGGCGGTGCAGGACCGGGCCAGCTCCACCCGAGCGCACGCCCCGGTGCCTCGGCCTCACCTCCCGGGGGCCGCCCTAGACCTGTCAACCTCCTGTCGGCCTGAGCCAATGGAGGAAGACATCCTGGGTCCCCCAAGAAGGGTCCGGGCCTGTCTACCTCTTGTCAGCTTGAGCCAATGGAGGAAGATACCCCGGGGCTCCCAGGAGAAGCCACGCAGGACCAGCTCTGGCGTGAAGACATCAACCTCGTCGACGAGGCTCCATTACATGCAACGCTCCGCAACGCACGGTTTCGGCAGGCGCTCCGGCGCTACAGCCAAAGGACCGTGCGTGTCCGGGAGATCCAAGAAGGCGACCTGGTGCCGCGGCGCATACTTTCTCGCGAAGGGACCGACAAACTCTCCCCCAGCTGGGAAGGTCCCTTCCGAGTCACAAAAGTTTGCAGCCCCGGGAACCTACGCCTCTCTACCAAGGATGGGGATCCGCTCCCGAACCCTTGGAACATGTAACACCTATGTAAGTTCTATCCCAGGGCATTGGTAGCACAGGTCTTTTCCTTTCCGTAATAGATCCCATAGAGTCCAGGAACAGCGCTCGGAGCAACTAAGCCCCAGGGGACGGTCCAGGACTGCGTCCAGCTTGGCCTGGTTCCGACCCTAAGCGCGTAGGATCTTGTTTCCCCTCATAATGGGGTGGTTGTTGCCTCCATGTTTGGTCTGCCTTCCTCCTATGGGCATTTATACAGGGAAAAACCTGTTCTACCATGCTCTTACTTATGTGCTCATTTAAATTATGCATAATTTTTATGATCGCACTTTCTGTGTATGCTCACCGTACACTTAGCTCTCCTTTCCCACTCTCATCCCTAGTCGGCATTTGCTATCCTACCGAAGACGGTCGCGCTTGAGGTACCTGCCGATGGCCAGGGGGGGCTCTCGGGCCTCCCCCAGTCAGGTGCTGCGATGCCAGTTGGTCACCTCCAGGAAAAGCCTGCGCTGTGCATGGGGGGTCCGGGGTGCGTAGCCTGCTTTGCCTGGTTCCGACCCAAAGCGTGTGCGCCCTGCCCTTCGGAGGTCAAGGGGAGTACAGCCAGCTTTGTCTAGTTCCGTACCGAAAGGCTGTGCACTCTGCCTCCCCAGCGTTGCGGTCTAGTACTAGGGGCCGAACGGTCGTACCCTGACCTCGGAGGGAGCCGGACCCCCGGCGCCGGGCACACTGAATTGCCCAAGCCCCGTATATCGGACCAGGACCGTAAGCCAATTAAGACAGTGAGATAGGGAGGGGAGAGCCCCCAAGGAGAATTACGGTCCCCATACTTGTGTGCAGGACCTCCTGGCCTTAGATCCCCGGTAGGAGTATGGTAGGTGAGCCCAAACTATTGGCCACACCTACCAGGGGGCCACTACGGGGACCGCGCGAAGAGAGACTGGAGCTCCTGACTACTCCAACTCAAGACCGGAGGAACCAGACCCCGCCCCCTCCGTAGGGGCGAGCTCCGAAGGCCCCACGTGTACGGCGGGGCCGGAGCTCCCCTCTCCTCAAAGGATAGCCCCGGGCCCACCACGTGGTCGGCAGAGCCGGACCCCGCCCTCTTCGCAGGGGCGGGTTCCGAAGGCCCCACGTGTCCAGCGGGGCTGGGGCCCCCTCTCCTCAGAGGATAGCTCCGGGCCCAACACGTGGCCGGTAGAGCCGGACCTCGCCCCCTCCGCAGGGGCGAGCTCCGAAGGCTCCACGTGTTCCGCAGGGCCGGACCACCCTCTCCTCAGAGGAGTTCCGGGCCCGCCATGTCGCCAGCAGAGCCGGACCTCCCCCGTCCTCACGGGGCAAGCTCCGAAGACCCCTTGGGCCCTTAACACAACAAGGACCTGAGGAAGGTGTCTGTGCAAGACATCAAGATTGGTGAAGAACTCTGAGTTCCTTGCGGAGCTGAGGACTCGGGCAGGCCAAACCAAGAAGAAGATAAGGAACAGACACAATAATCAAGAGTCTATTCAGTCAAAAGCTCCATGAGTTGGACTGCAGACTCGACAAAAACAAACAAAGGAAAAGAAAAGGTACAAGGCCTAGGAGTACCCGGACTCACGCTGGAACCTAGAGGCTACGAGGGCGGCCACATCCCCGACTTCGGCCCTGGCGACTTCCTCCCACTCCGCGACGAGGACCTGCCTCACTGGCTCCAAAGAGAGGGAGGGATTCCAGCTCCGGAAGCACGCCAGCACATGCGTGGCAACCTCTTTCGCCAGACCCCGTCCCTCCGCCTCAAGCTCACCGGCGATCACCGCTTCGAGCCTGTCTAGTTTGGCGCCGATGGACTCGAGCGCCGGGATCGCCTCGGCCACCTTCTGCGCCGGATCCTCCATCCTCACCGGTCTGAAGCCGAGGGGAACCAGGGCGGACCCCGCCTGGCCGACAAAGATCCAGATCGCTCGGGCCTCGACGGGCCGCGAAGCCTAGAGCTCCTCCATCTCTTGGCGGACTGTCAGCAGGGCGTCGAGTCCCTCCTCGGAGGATTTCTTCTCCTTGGCCGCAAGAGAGCCCTCCCGAAGCTGGAGGCCCTGGGTGAGCCGCTCCAACTCCGATGCCCGGAAGTCGGCCTCCAGCTCCGGGTCCAGCACCGCCTGGCGCTCCCGGGAGACCTGCTCCTCCCTCGCGGCCAGAGCTGCCTCCCGAAGCTCCAGCTCCTTAGCTCGGGCCCTCAGGTCGCCCTCGCCAGCCACCAGCCGTGCGGCGACCTTCTTCGCCTCAGCCTCCAAGGCGCGCTCCCGATCCGCGGCTACGCGCTCGCGGCGCACCAGCTTCAGCCGCAGCTCCTCCAGGGCAGTGGAGTGCACCTCGGCCCTGGCATGAGCCTCACAGGTCTTCTGGTGGAGCCGCCGAGTCTCGGAGTCCAGGCGGTCGACGGCCTTCTTCTAAAGGTCAAGGAGCGCCTCCATGGCATCGAGCCTCCACTGCCTCAAGTCGAGCTCCGCCCTAACCTCTTGAGTCCGCTGCTTTAAGAGGTGCCCCCAGTTGAGGAGGCGATCCCTCTCCCCTGCCAGCGCCTCCTGCTCACGCTCGAGCGCGACTAGGACCTGCCGGACGCTCGTCTGGGCAAGCTCAAAGGCGTCCGCTAGGGGCAGCGAGGCGGCAGAGGCCGAAGCCGCGCCCCCGACCTCCTCCATCACGTCGTCATCAGGAGATGTCGGCATCTCGGCGACCGGGATGAGGCGCCGATCTGGAGAAGCCGGCACTGGAGCGGGGCCGCTCTCGACGCGCCCCTGTTCACTGCCCGCCGTAAGACCTGCGGCTGCTCCTCCCGCCTCGACACTGGAGGGCTGGATGCCGCCAGCCGACCCCGCCGAGCCCTCGACAACCGCCGGCTTCCGAGCTGGCGAAGGAGGACGAGTGGCTACTGCCGCCGCTGCCGCATGAGCTGGTCCGACCGGCACAGGAGAAGCCTGCACCGACTTGGGGGCCGGCGAAGCCGCCGCAGCTTCCGGGTGCTGCAGTGCGGATGTCCCGTCAACCGGGGATGGCCAGGGAACAGAATCGTTACCGGTACCCGATGAGTCCCTGCAAGCATGGTAAGCTCTCGGGTTAAGGAAAGAAGAAAAGAACGCAAGTTCTAGAACCCGGTAAGGGAAACACTTACCGAGGGACGCGAGCACTCCAACGGGCACGGAACCCCGGCTTCCGAGCCGGGCAGGTCCGCCGGAGCCTGCCGTCGCCGCCGGGGCCTGCCTCGCAGGCACCCGGACCGGCGGAACAGGGGGTGCTCCCGGAGCCCCCCTAGGAGGTAGAGAAGTAGGGCCCCGCCGGCGGCGCCTCTAGCGCCACTCGCCAATCCAGATCCTGAGGCCCGGGGCACCTGCGCCCCAGATAAGTCCCAGCGCTGCTCCTTTCGGCGTCACCGTCTGCCGAGCCTGCAGCCGGGACGCTCGCTGACCGGGGCGCCTGAGCCCTCGGCTCGCCCCTGGGATCGCAGCACCAGCGTCCCCCCTCGGAGCTCCTCCGCCTGAGGGAGGAGGGCGGGACGCCCGGGGCCCCTCGGACCGCCACTGTTCGAGAGGAGTCCTGTCGGAATGGAAGGCCTGAGGCCTCTGGGGACCGCCGCCCGACGAACTGACACTTCCAGAAGGAGGACACGAGGGTACCCCGGTCTCCTGGCTTGGCGCGAACGACGCTGTCGGAGGGGACCGGGCACGTTTCTTCTCTGGCAAACCGGAGGCTAGCTCCCTGCCTCTCCCCCTGTCGGCGGTCCAAGCTCCGTCGGCCTTTGGAGGCAGGTTGGAGGCCATGGGCGACGGAGGTGCAAGACTTGGAAGACGAAGACGCAAGAGCTCGAAGAAACAAGGAGGGCTCAGGCATGGGGAAGTGCGAAGGGAAGCCTACGATGCAGATGAGATCCCCCTTTAAACTTCCCATACTTGATTCAAAGCGATTCGAAACTCTTCGAATACGCTGCTTGGGACAACCGCTTCAGCTCCAAGCCTAGGAGTCCATGACAAGCGGGCCCAGGCCATCCTACCGAAGCGGTGGACCGAGTTGTCAGCCCCCAGGCAGAGAATCCGGCGGTTCCTGACAAGACGCTGCGACGTGCGCTGCGACGTGCAGTAGTGGCAGCCTTGGGAACCGCCACAGTAAAAGCAACCATCAAGCAGGGCTCACGCCCCCACGATCCCGCGACTGTTCATGCTCCAACAACGGTCAAAGCGGGTCTTCGAGAAGGTGCGTGAAGTAGAAGAGCGGGGCCCCACCTCGGGCTCGTTATCTCCCCCGAGATGGGCCCGGGGGCCACTGTCGGTACCCCCAATATGGGGTACCCCCGCGCACAGGGGAAATCGTCTATGGACTTTGCCCCCTTCCGCAGGGGCAAACCCCGAAAGCCCCACGTGTCCCGCGGGGCCGGACCTCCCTCTCCTTAGAGGAGGGCTCCGGGCCCGCCGCGTGGCCGGCAGAGTCGGACCTCCCTTCTCCGCAGGGAGAGCTCCGAAGGCTCCACGTGTCCAGCGGGACCGGACCTCCCACTTCTCAGAGGAGAGCTCCGGGCCCGCCACGTGGCCAGCAGAGCCGGACCTCCCTTCTCCGCAGGGAGAGCTCCGAAGGCTCCACGTGTCCAGCGGGGCCGGACCTCCCTCTCCTTAGAGGAGAGCTTCGGGCCCGCCACGTGGCCAGCAGAGCCGGACCTCCCCCCCTCCACTGGGAGAGCTCCGAAGGCTCCACGTGTCCAGCGGGGCCGGACCTCACTCTCCTCAGAGGAGAGCTCCGGGCCTGCCACGTGGCTAGCAGAACAGCGCTACCTGCCCCCGTGCGGTAGGCAGCAAGAGTAAAGATACGCCATACCTTGTCCGTACAAGGTATTCAAGACCCGCACCTTCCCAAGGCGCGGAGACGCGGAGCACGCCGCTGTCAGGTGCTGTTGTGCCTAGTCGATCGCAGTGAAGACCGGCACGCCGCGTCAGAAGCTCTACATCAATAAACACAGCGACAAGACATCCCCTGCCGCCCCTGCCGTCATCAACCACTACGCCTAGCTTGCGGCGTGGGCAGGGCGGCAAGGCGAAGACTCAGAAGCCCTCGCTAGAGACAACTACCGGCGTAACTGCAGGATACGGTAGATGGTAGGCAATCTCCCCGGGACCACCTGTCGGGTCCCGGGCCCACCTTGTAAGCCGCCCGAGCCTTGGACTATAAAAGGCACGGGTAGGCAACGTTGCAAGGGGTTCACACTCTAGGGGTTCAAACTCCGTTCGGCTTTTTGCACACTCACACGCTCAACACTCAGGCAATACAACGAGCACCTCTGCTCACCGTGGACGTAGGGTTTTACGCTCCGGTGGCCTGAACCACGTAAAAAAACCCTGTGTCAACCTTCTCCTTCCTTCGTCCCTAACGCTCAAGCTCTCCGTCAGGGACTAGCCCCTCCGAAAAAGAACCTCCGCGGGCTGCCCAGTGCAGGCCCGGGGGAAGTGTCGACAGCTACACTTCGACAACTGCACTTGTATTAGGGTACCATAGGGGCAGTTTAGTCCTTTTGTATTAGGCTCCTTGGCCCCCAAATTAGGGTTCCTTGGCCCTTAAGTTTTATACCCATATATATGTACCTCTTGGCTGATTAATGGAACTATCTTTCCTCCTCTAATTTGGTATCAGATTATTCTCTCCTCTCCCCTCTCTCTCTCCTCCTCTACCGATGTCGGGTCTTCCTGCATCCATAGGCACCGCCGCCGCCGCCGGCTCCCCTCACCCTCCCCCCCTTCATTGCCGGCCTGGAGCCTCTCCCCGTCGCCATCCCGACCGAGGCCGCCGCCGGATCCGGCACCGCCAGCCCCGTCGCCGCCTCCCCTGCGCGCGTCGCCGCCGGATCTGGCATCATCGGCCCCGTCGCCGCCTCCCCTGTGAGCGCCGCCACCGGATCCGGCGTCGCCGGCCCCGGCACAGACCTCACCGCCGCCTCCCCTAGGCGCGCCGCCACCATGCTGCTTGGCCCCGGCTCGGGTGCTGCCGGCCACGTCGTCGCCGGGCTCCTCGACCCCGGCTCGGGTGCCGCTGGCCACGCCGCCGCCTCCCTCGGTCTCCCCACCGCCGCCTGGCCGTCGGGCCTCGCCGCCGGCCTGGCTGGACCCGCCGTCGGGCAGCTCCACCCCACTGCCGCCTGGCCGCCGGGCCCCACCACCGGCACCACTGGACTCGTCGGCGCTCCTGGACTCGCCGCCGGCCCTGTTGGGTTCGCTTCCAGCCTTGCCGGCCACACCGTCGCTGCTGGATCCGAGGGACACCCCTCGTCGCAGGTCTCCGACGTCGCAGCTGCCCTGGCCATCTCCCGTGAGCGGGAACGGGCGCTCGTCCTCGCCTTGGAGCAGGAGCGTGCGTCTGCGGCTACCCTCACCCATCAGCTCGAGGAGTCCCCGCCAGTACAGTGGAGTGACACCCATGATCCCCCAGGTGATGGTGCAGCCTATACTACCTACACGACCTCTCTTGTCGCTGCTCTACATGCCCAGGCGGCCGGCATATAGAACATCCGGACTCTTGTCCCGGTTGTTCTCAGCTCCGACTCCACCTCCTTCGCTCGTTGCCACAGCCTGATTCTCCTGATGTTGCGACGTTTTCGGCTGGACGACCACGTCCTACGGGATGACTCCTCGTTGGATGACTCGTGGATCTACATGGACAATCTTGTCCTTGCATGGATCCTTGGCTCGCTTTCTAAGGAGCTTCAGGATATCGTCGCCTAGCAAGGTGGCGGTACAGCTCGTCAGGCCTGGCTGGTCCTCGAGCTTCGGTTGGGAACCAAGCAACCCGAGCTCTCCACATCCAGGCTCGCTTCGGTACTACTGTCCAGGGTGATCTCTCTATTACTGCATACTGTCGTCAGATGAAGGGTATGGCGTATGCCCTTCGTGACCTTGGAGAGCCCATCTCGGACAGTACCCTCGTCCTTCAGGTCCTTCACGGCCTGAACGAGTGCTACACCCACGTTCGCTCGTGGATTCTTCGCGAGAAGCCCTTCTCGACCTTCGAGAAGGTCTGGTCGGACCTCGAGCTCGAGGAGATCACCCAGGGCGGCTCCACTGCCTCCTCCCCTGCCTCGGCCTTCTACGGCTCTGGGTCGTCTTCACGCCCTCCTCCACCTGCTAGTTCTGGGGGCCAGCATTCGCGTCCACCTACCACACCAAGAGTCCCTGCTACCTCCGGTGGTGGTGGAAACCGCCGTCGTGGCAGGCACGGTTGCCGTGGTGGAGGGACTGGTGGAGGTGGTACAACTAGTGCTGGCGGTGGCTCTAGCGGTGCCGGTGCTACTGGTGGGAGTAGTGGTGGTCGGGGTCAGGGTGGTGTGACCTGGCCCACACCCTACAACCCGTTGAGTGGCCAGATCACGATGTGGCCTGGGTCATCTCCGGGTCTCCCTGCACTTCGCCCACTGCACCCTCAGCCGGCCTACGTGACCACTCCGGCTTACGGCGCGTCTGTCTACGCGGTTGGTGGACAGTGGACCCTGCCCCCTGGCAGACCGGGCTACTCTGCGACCGGGCCTTCCTCTCTGGCTAACTGGGCTTCGGGGAACCCAGTTGGTCAGCCCGAGTCGTCGGTGCCACACCCTGACTCTGCTCAGGCCTGGGACCGCCGGTCACTCGCGTGCTCCTTCAGCAAAGTGAGTCTCACAACACCCGGCCCTGAGTGGGTTGTGGACTCTGGAGCTTCGTACCACACCACCCCCGACGCTGGTATACTTTCTTCTACCCACCCTTCCCACCCTTCTTTTCATTCCTCTATCGTCGTTGGGAATGGGCCTGTTCTTCCGGTCACCTCAGTAGGTGACTCGGGTTCATCGGGTTCTTTTCGTCTTCGTGATGTTCTTGTTGCTCCGGACATCATTCAGCATCTTCTTTCTTTTCGTCGGTTTACCACTGACAACCATGTTTCTATTGAGTTTGATCCTTTTGGTTTGTCTGTGAAGGATCTTACTACCCAGCATCTTCTTCTCCGCTGTGAGAGCTCGGGGCCCCTGTACACGATGCGACTTCCTGCTTCCGCTTCGTCCTCGCCTTTTTGCCTGGCTAGACAGCTCCTTCAACTACTTGGCATCGTCGGCTTGGCCACCCCAGTGTTGATGTTATGTCGAAGCTGTCCAGTAGTTCAGTGATTTCGTGTACTAGGGGTTCTCATGAGTCTTTATGTCATGCTCATCAGTTGGGTTGCCATGTTCGGCTTCCTTTTCCACATTATGTCACCCATGTGGAGCGCCTTTTTGATCTGATTCACTGTTATCTGTGGACCTCACCTATTCTTAGTGTTTCTAGCTATAAATATTATTTGGTGATTGTTGATGATTTTTGGACTTTTCCCTTGCGACAGAAGTCCGATACGTTCGCTACTCTTTCTCACTTCTTCGCTTGGGTTTCCACCCAGTTTGGGTGCACGGTCAGGGCTGTCCAGTGCGATAACGGGCGCGAGTTTGATAACTCCGCGTTTCGTCACTTCTTGCTCTCATGGGGTTCAGTTGCACATGTCTTGCCCTTACACTTTCCCCCAGAATGGCAAGGCCGAGTGCATGATTCGTACCACCAACGATGTCATGCGCTCCCTGATGTTTCAGTCTTCCACTCCAGCTCGCTACTGGGCGGAGGCCCTTCACACCGCTACCTTCCTCATTAATCGCTTTCCTACTAAGGCGATTAGTGCTCTGTGATGCCCTCAATTCTGTGGAAAACCACGGAACCGAGAACTAATGCGTATGTGTGCCTAGGATGTTTATCACACATACACATATATTCCACAAACTGAATTCAGAATATATATAACCACGAATAACAGAGTTTATTACAATAGCTCATGAGTCTTGAGCTCACAGCGAAAGTCTTTATTTTTATGCAGCGGAAGTCTTTATTCTAATGCGGAAGCAATTTAACTAATGTGGAAGCAAATCTAAGCAGCAATAGCTCCATCTCTATTCCATCCCCACAGGCGTAGTTGAGAACAGATCACACGCCTAATGCTCCACTTGGTCTTCATAGAAGTCTTCTCCTGCTGCTGATGATGAAATAATAATGCAAGTTTGAGTACAATGATGTACTCAGCAAGTGTGGGAAAATATGATATGTAGCTCATAACAAGGTAGGTATAGAAAGGCTCATTTGCAGAAAGCAAAGTTATTTATCAAAACCATGATAAAACAACAACTCAACTTTAAGTAAATGTAATCCCAACATGTATTAAAATACCAATCATACCTCCATTATGTTCATTACCTTTCCATGTCATAACCAGTCGTCAATCAACCTCATTCTCACGAATACCTCCTCGTATTCGCTACCATCTCATGAATACCATCTCGTATTTGCTACCATTTCATCTCATAAACAACTTTAAATCTAGCACCGAGACCAATCTTG
Source organism: Neostapfia colusana (assembly GCA_030760725.1). Lineage (NCBI taxonomy): Eukaryota > Viridiplantae > Streptophyta > Magnoliopsida > Poales > Poaceae > Neostapfia > Neostapfia colusana. The sequence goes on from JASWHV010000007.1 coordinate 27,754,535, forward strand.
TTGCCATGACTCATCAGTCATGCAACCCATCTTATGACCCGGACTCAACAATCCCAAAACCAAACCATAACCAAACCATCCAAAACCATAACCAGTAACCATCCCAATAACCATCCCAACTAATCATGGTAGTTGGCCAGACGCTCGTGACCGTAAGCTCGGCTATCATGATAGTTTTAAGAACTCTGCAGAGTTTGCACCTCTTTACCCACAAGTTTGTGATCTTGTCACCCGTCGGTGACTACAGAACCTTCATTATACCATTACACAACTGTCGGTGTATAGCCAAGAGATCACAAAATAGCCTTTACAAATGGGCTACTAGATGTATGGACTCACTAAGGTTTCACCGACAGGCTAGAATCCCCAATTCTCCCACCCACGGGCCCCCTCTTGTGCCATGTAGTTCCCAGGACAGTCCTCACTCGACTCCTATTCCCCACGCCTTCCACAGTCAATAACACTCTAGCAACTTACCTAATTACTCAGCTAAGCCGCACCCATACTTGGCCTTGTGGTGGCACTGTTATCCTGGCATGTGCATGCATGAACCGGTCCTTAGATCTACGGCAAGTAAACCACCATCTCATGCTACCTCATTCACAAATCCAGGCTTGCCTAGATCTCCCTTCGATCCATGTTCATTATCAACATCAATTTTCTCATTATCATTATGAGTGCAGTTAGCTAGACACATTATCTCGCTTCCCAATCCCATGGGCTCAGCGAAGCATAAAAGTAGAAACCGTACCCGACTCATAAACTTCCCTGGCGACAAGGGTGGTTTAACCAAAACTAGTAAACTCCTATAAAAGGGTTTCCCATCATGTTTGACTCAGCACACACACCTTTTCGCAAGACAAAACAATTTTTCCCAAAACATAGGATCAATATGGTCAAGGAGCACTTGCCTTGTTCTTGCGGTTCTGGTGGCTCTTGGATCTCGAAACCTTGTTGTTGCAGCTCATCGTAGACAGCTCCTTAAGCATGTCCTTACGTCCTTCTCGGTCTCGGGCCCTTCTCAGATCGTTGGGCTCTCTTCCGGCGATCTTCCTTGCTGAACTCCGGCAATGGCTTTCTCGGCGAGTTGAGGCTAGGGCTCTAAGTCGTTGGTTTAGGAGTTGGAAAAGAAGTTCGTGGTTTCGTCCAAGGGTTCTGGGTTCTATTTTTAATCAGGAAGAGAAGAGTCCTAATCTGATTGGATTTCGAATAAGAGTCCTATTCAGATCGTCGTTGAATCTTAACATCTTATCTTTAGTTGATTTGGTACGGTAACATTGTGGAATTCAGGTCGGTCTCTTCTCCGTACCGGTATCTCTATGCGTACAGAATCCAAAAACCGCTCCAGAACTCGTTACCTCCTCGGTGATAAGCTCCGGAAGCTCCACGTGTCCACCGGGGCCTGGTCTCCCCTTTTTCCGCAGAGACGAGCCCCGGTTGTGCCGCGTGTGAAGCGAGCAAGAGCTCCCTTCTCCTTCGGAGGTGAGCTCCACGTGCGCCACGTATCCTGGCGGTCGAGACCTCCTCTTTTATTCGGAGGTGGCTCCGCGCACGCCACGTGTCAGTGCCGGACCTTTCCTCTCTCTCCGGAGGTAGCTCCGGGTGTGCCACGTATCCATTCCGGACCTCCCTCTCTTTGGAGGTGAGCTCCGTGAATGCCACGCGTCAAGTAGTGCCAGACTTTCCTTTCTTCTCAGAGACGAGCTCCGAGGTTAACACGTGTCCAACAGCGACGGACCTCCCGGAGATAAGCTCCGGTGGTGACACGTGTCCGATAGAACCGGACCTCTCGGAGGTGAGCTCTGAGATCGACACGTATCCCTCGCGACTGGTCCTCTGATTTCCGCGGTGACTAGCTCCGAAGGTGACATGTGTCCTGCGGAAATGCCTTTGCTTCTTCCGCAGAGGCTAGCTCCGGGGCAACACGTGTCCCGCAGGGTCGGACCTCTCCCCGTTTGTGGAGATGAGCCCCGAGCCTGCCACGTAGCCAGTTTAGCGGCGTACCTCTCCCTACTTCACAGGGATGAGCTCCGAACATGCCATGTGGCCAGCGGGCCGCGGTAAGTTGTCTTCGGCGCTCTCGGTGAACTGGATTCGGCTCTTATTGGCTATCTTTTGATAATTTTCTCTGTAAAAATGTTCTCTCTTCATGAAACATGAATATATGCAGAAACTGAAAATGAGGGAATTACAAATCTACCCCCCTTAAATTGAATCTCGCCCTCGAGATTCGTTGGTAGAGAATAGATGAGGAAATTCTGCTTTGATGTCTTCTTCACACTCCCATGTGGCTTCAGCTTCGGTGTGATGGCTCCATTGCACCTTGCACCATCGAATCACTTTGTTCCTGGTGACCCTTTCCTTCACGTCCAAAATTCGGACAGGGTGCTCCGTATAGGTCAGGTCCTCTTGAAGTTCAAGCTCTTCCATTGGTATTTGCTCCTCTGGTACTCTCAAGCACTTCTTGAGCTGGGATACATGAAACACATAATGTACGTCGGAGAGGTGCGTTGGGAGCTCTAGTTGATAGGCTACTTCTCCTCGCTTGTCCAAAATCTTAAATGGTCCGATATAGCGAGGTGCTAGCTTGCCTTTGACGTTAAAACGTCGTTGGCCTCGGATAGGCGATACCTTAAGGTATACAAAGTCTCCCACTTTGAAAGTCAACTTCCTTCGCCTATTGTCCGCATAGCCTTTCTGTCGTGACTGAGCAGCCTTTAAGTTCTCCCGTATCGTTTGGACTTGCTTTTTAGCCTCTTGTAGCACTTCGGGTCCAAACACCTGGTTCTCTCCGGTTTCGTTCCAGAACAGTGGTGTTCTACACCGTCTACCGTATAATGCTTCGAAAGGCGACATCTTCAAGCTAGCTTGATAGCTGTTGTTATAGGAGAATGCGGCGTACGGTAAACTCCTATCCCAACTACGCCCACGTTTCAAGGCGCAATCTCTCAACATGTCTTCCGAAATCTGGTTTGTCCTTTCGGTTTGCCCATCGGTCTGTGGGTGATAGGCGGAGCTAAAATCCAGTCGTGTACCCATAGCTTTCCGCAACTTCCTCCAAAATCTAGAGGTAAACTGAGAACCTCAATCAGAGACTATCCTTTTCGGAACTCCATGACGGCACATGATCTGGTCCATGTACAACTCGGCTAATTGTGCAATGTTGTAATTGGCCCTTACAGAGAGAAAATGGGCGGTTTTCGTCAATCGGTCCACAATAACCCAGATGGAGTCATAACCCGACTGAGTACGTGGCAATCCGACGATGAAGTCCATGCTAATGTCTTCCCATTTCCACTCAGGTACCTTCAAAGGTTGCAACAATCCAGCGGGTCTTTGATGTTCGGCCTTCACCCGTTGGCATGTGTCGCATAGGGCAACGTATTCGGCTATGTCCCTTTTCATACCATCCCACCAATAACAAGTTTTCAAGTCCTTGTACATTTTGGTACTTTCGGGATGTATGGAATAGGGTGAATCATGTGCCTCCTTCAATATCATGTCGCGGAGGTGCTTCACGTTAGGCACACAAATCCTTTTTCCTAGCCAAAGCGTACCCTTCTCATCTTCTTTGAAATCCTTCTCTATTCCTTGTCAGATCCTTTCCTTGATCTCCTCATCCGTTTCTTGGCCATCTCTTATCTCTTGCTCTAATGAAGAGTGGATTTCCATCATTTCCATGTTGTTCAAGAATCCGAGGTGTAACCGTTCGAACTCCTTTCGTAGTTCGGGTGGTAGCTCCCGAACCGTGAGTTGGTGACATGCTTCCTTTCGGCTCAATGCATCAGCTACTACATTGGCCTTTCCAGGGTGGTAGTTGATTCCAACATCGTAATCCTTGATGAGTTTCAACCATCGACGTTGCCTCAAATTCAAGTCCGTTTGGGTAAATATGCACTTGAGGCTTTTATGATCCGTATAGATCTCACATCGATGACCAAGGATATAATGTCTCCAAATCTTCAACGCATGCACTACTGCTGCTAGCTCCAAGTCATGTGTAGGATAATTGAGCTCATGCTTCTTTAATTGTCGTGAGGCATAGGCTACCACTTGTCCTTTTTGCATGAGCACACATCCGAGCCCCTGTCTGGATGCGTCACAATATATGTCAAAGCTCTTGCTTACGTCCGACAATACCAAAACCGGCGCTGTTGTTAGCCTTTTCTTGAGCTCCTCAAAACTTTCTTGGCATGCTGGTGTCCATCGAAAGGCTTTTCCCTTCGTTAGCAACTCCGTCATAGGCTTTGCTATCTTAGAGAAGTCTTTAATGAAGCGTCGGTAGTATCCAGCCATCCCAAGAAAGCTACGAATATCCCTCATGTTTTGCGGTTGGTCCCACTTCAGAACATCCCTCACTTTACTGGGATCAACCGATACCCCTTCTTCGGAGATAATGTGGCCTAGGAACGATATTTCCTTTAGCCAATATTGAAACTTGTTAAGCTTGGCATACAATCGATGCTCACGCATTTTCTGCAAGGTCAATTTCAAGTGTTCTTCATGCTCCTCCTCACTTTTTGAATACACCATAATGTCGTCGATGAAAACCACGACGAACTTATCCAAGTACTCCATAAAAACCTTGTGCATGAGGTACATGAAGTATGCGGGTGCATTTGTTAACCCAAAAGACATGACGGTATATTCATACGAACCATACCGTGTTCAAAAGGCAGTCTTGGGTATATCGCAGGGCTTAATCTTCAGCTGGAAATATCCCGACCGAAGATCAATCTTGGAGAACACTCTGGCTCCCTTCATTTGGTCGAATAGGTCCTCTATGCGGGGCAAAGGGTATTTGTTCTTGATTGTTACCTCATTGAGAGACCTATAGTCCACGCACATCCTTTGGGTTCCATCCTTCTTGTCTACGAAGAGCACAGGAGCTCCCCATGGTGACGAGCTTGGACGTATAAAACCCTTCTCCAACTGCTCTTGGATTTGCTTCTTGAGTTCTACTAGTTCATTGACGGGCATCCTATAGGGTCTCTTTGCTATGGGTGCAGTTCCGGGTACCAAATCAATGGCAAACTCAATGTCCCGATCAGGTGGCATACCTGAAAGCTCCTCTGGAAACACGTCCGAGAATTCTTGAACCACTGGAATGCTGTCCAATGTTGCTCCTTCGACGTGGTTCAAGATTGCCGTCTCAGTGGTTTGTTGGGCTGACTCAAACTCGACACGGATGTCGTGCTCATTTGTTAATTGCACGCTTCTTTCAACACATTGGATTACCCCGTTGTGCTTGCTTAACCAATCCATCCCGAGTATTATGTCAATCCCTTGGGAATCCAAGACAATAAGGTTGGCAAGGAAGTCTACCCCCCTTATTTTAAGGCTTACTTTCGGACATACTATATTAGTCCTCATTTCTCCTCCGGGAGAATTAACTAACATAGCACATTCTAAGTGGGATACGGGTAGATGATGTTTGGCAACATAATTGGATGATATGAAAGAATGTGATGCTCCAGAATCAAATAAGATGGTGGCTGGGTTGGAGTTGGCAAGGAACATACCAATTACGACGTCCTCAGCCTGTTGTGCATCCTCAGCAGAGACATGGTTTACGTTGCCGCGAGTATAGTTCTGATGTCCACGGTTTCCTTGATTGTCCCCTCCGTTCGGTCGTGGGTTCTGCTTGGGCACGTTGCCTTGCTGTCCAGGGCCTCTCCTCGGGCACTGGTTCGGGAAGTGTCCTATTTTCCCGCATGCAAAGCATGCCCTATTGCCTACGGCAGCAGGTACGTTGGGGCGGGGGTTTTGAACAGGAGTGCCCATGTTAGGTCGGGGCACAGGAGGCATGGGCACGCGAGGTGCTGGTGCAACGGGTCGTTGCTGTGGTGGCTTACTAGGGCGGTATGCAGGAGTGGTCGATCCATACTGCGGTGCAGCTGGGGGCATGTACCGAGGTCGTACGTTGCTCCCTTGAGGCTGGTATGGCATCTTCCTCTTGCACTCTCGCTCGATCTCTCGGATCTTGTTTTCAACCACTATAGCCTTGTCAACCAGCTTCTGAAAGCTTGCGTAGTCATTGTTGAGGAGCTGAACCTGGATCTCATTGTTCAACCCTCTCATGAACAGATATTGCTTCCTCTGGTCTGAGTTGACATCTTCGGGGGCATACCGGGACAGTTGTGTGAACTTGTTGAGGTACTCATTCACACTTCTCTGTCCTTGGCGGAGACCTTCGAACTCCTGTCTCTTGAGCATCATTACACCAGCAGGGATGTAATGAGAGTGGAAACTTTTCTTGAACTTAGTCCAAGTGGTCATCTCCGAGTCGACATGAGCGTTGCTCAGGGCATCCCACCAGTCAGCGGCGGCTCCCGTAAGTTGGTGCGACGCAAAGAGAACCTTCTCTCGGTCATTGCACTGTACTATGGCAAGCTTCTTCTCCATGGATTTCAACCAGTCGTCGGCTTCCATGGGGTCGTTGGCTTGAGCAAAGGTGAGTGGTCGAGTCCTCATGAACTCTCCCAGCCTGTTATGAGCCGGTGGTGGTGGTGGCGGTGGTGTCGGAATGGGGTTGTTGTTGTTGGCCTGCAACTGACCCAAAGTTTGGATCATGGTTTGCATAAGTTGATTCTGCATGGCCATCAACCGTTCCAGGTGGTTCTCGCCAGCTCCGGGGTTAACAGGAACTTCCTCGTGACCATCCTCTTGGTTGTCATGGACGTTCCTTCGGCCGGCGTTTCCTCTCACCATATGTGGGAGAGAATGAAATAGAATAGAAGGTTAGAAGGTTAGGTAGTTTTCCTTAACTATATGCATCAAGGTGGGTCGGACTATATATATTAGCACATATGAGGATGTGAACAAGTGACGAAACATCTCACACCTCCTTACGTGTGGATATGGACAACGTTTTGAGACGTCCCACAACTCACACTAAGCATACAAACAATCATCACAAGGGCTCACACGACTCCTATTCAAGGATGGTTTCCTATGTCAAGGTAGTTTCAGGGCCAATCTAAGCATCCTAGGGTGCTTCCTTTGGTCAGCGTGGCTTAGCTACCAATCTGTGTATGATACCAATCTGTGATTGTACCTAGGTGTGTAATCTACCCCTATCTGTGGCTTTTGATACCAATCTGTATTTCCTATTTAGGCGTGTAACCCACTGTCAACCGTGGCTCTGATACCAATCTATGACGCCCTCAATTCTGTGGAAAACCACGGAACCGAGAACTAATGCGTATGTGTGCCCAGGATGTTCATCACACATACACATATATTCCACAAACTGAATTCAGAATATATATAACCACGAATAACAGAGTTTATTACAATAGCTCATGAGTCTTGGACTCATGCTCACAGCGGAAGTCTTTATTTCTATGCAGCGGAAGTCTTTATTCTAATGCGGAAGCAATTTAACTAATGCGGAAGCAAATCTAAGCAGCAATGGCTCCATCTCTATTCTATCCCCACAGGCAAGGTTGAGAACAGATCACACGCCTAATGCTCCACTTGGTCTTCATAGAAGTCCTCTCCTGTTACTGATGATAAAATAATAATGCAAGTTTGAGTATAATGATGTACTCAGCAAGTGCGGAAAAATATGATATGTAGCTCATAACAAGGTAGGTATAAAAAGGCTCATTTGCAGAAAGCAAAGTTATTTATCAAAACCATGATAAAACAACAAGTCATCTTTAAGTGAATGTAATCCCAACATGTATTAAAATACCAATCATACCTCCATTATGTTCATTACCTTTCCATGTCATAACCAGTCATCAATCAACCTCATTCCCACAAATACCTCCTCGAATTCGCTACCATCTCACGAATACCATCTCGTATTCGCTACCATTTCATCTCATAAACAACTTTAAATCTCGCACCGAGACCAATCTTGTTGCCATGACTCATCAGTCATGCAACCCATCTTATCACCCAGACTCAACAGTCCCAAAACCAAACTATAATCAAACCATCCAAAACCATAACCAGTAACCATCCCAATAACCATCCCAACTAATCATGGTAGTTGGCCAGGCGCTCGTGACCGTAAGCTTGGCTATCATGATAGTTTTAAGAACTCTGCTGAGTTTGCACCTCTTTACCCACAAGTTTGTGATTTCGTCACCCGTCGGCGACTGCAGAACCTCCATTATACCATTACACAACCATCGGTGTATGGCCAAGAGATCACAAAATAGCCTTTACAAAGGGGCTACTAGATGTATAGACTCACTAAGGTTTCACCGGCAGGCTAGAATCTCCAATTCTCCTACCCACGGGCCCCCTCTTGTGCCATGCAGTTCCCAGGGCAGTCCTCACTCGACTCCCATTCCTCAATAACACTCTAGCAACTTACCTAATTACTCAGCTAAGCCGCACCCATACTTGGCCTTGTGGTGGCACTGTTATCCTGGCATGTGCATGCATGAACCGGTCCTTAGATCTACAGCAAGTAAACCACCATCTCATGCTACCTCATTCAGAAACCCAGGCTTGCCTAGATCTCCCTCCGATCCATGTTCATTATCAACGTCAATTTTCTCATTATCATTATGAGTGCAGTTAGCTAGACACGTCTATCTCGCTTCCCAATCCCATGGACTCAGCGAAGCATAAAAGTAGAAACCATACCCGACTCATAAACTTCCCTAGCGACAAGGGTGGTTTAACCAAAACTAGTAAACTCCTATAAAAGGGTTTCCCATCATGTTTGACTCAGCACACACACCTTTTCGCAAGACAAAACAGTTTTTCCGAAAACATAGGATCAATATGGTCAAGGAGCACTTGCCTTGTTCTTGCGGTTCTGGTGGCTCTTGGATCTCGAAACCTTGTTGTCGCAGCTCATCGTAGACAGCACCTTAAGCTTGTCCTTACGTCCTTCTCGGTCTCGGACCCTTCTCAGATCGTTGGGCTCTCTTCTGGCGATCTTCCTTGCTGAACTCCGGCGATGGTTTTCTCGGCGAGTTGAGGCTAGGGCTCTAAGTCGTCGGCTTAGGAGTTGGAAAAGAAGTTCGTGGTTTCGGCCAAGGGTTATGGGTTCTATTTATAATCGGGAATAGAATAGTCCTAATCTGATTGGATTCCAAATAAGAGTCCTATTCAGATCGTCGTTGAATCTTAACATCTTATCTTTAGTTGATTTGGTACGGTAACATTATGGAATTCAGGTCGGTCTCTTCTCCGTACCGGTATCTCTATGCGTACAGAATCCAAAAACCGCTCCAGAACTCGTTACCTCCTCGGTGATAAGCTCCGGAAGCTCCACGTGTCCACCGGGGCCTGGTCCCCCCTTTTTCCGCAGAGACGAGCTCCGGTTGTGCCACGTGTCAAGCGAGCAAGATATCCCTTCTCCTTCAGAGGTGAGCTCCGCGTGCACCATGTATCCTGGCGGTCGAGACCTCCTCTTTTATTCGGAGGTGGCTCCGCGCACGCCACGTGTCAGTGTCGGACCTTTCCTCTCTCTCCGGAGGTAGCTCCGAGTGTGCCACGTATCCATTCCGGACCTCCCTCTCTTCGGAGGTGAGATCCGTGAATGCCACGCGTCAAGTAGCACCAGACTTTCCTTTCTTCTCAGAGACGAGCTCCGAGGTTAACACGTGTCCAATAGCGACGGACCTCCCGGAGATAAGCTCCGGTTGCGACACGTGTTCGATAGAACCGGACCTCTCGGAGGTGAGCTCCGAGATCGACACGTATCCCGCGCGACTGGTCCTCTGATTTCCGCAGAGGCTAGCTCCGGGGCAACACGTGTCCCACAGGGTCGGACCTCTCCCCATTTGCGGAGATGAGCCCCGAGCCTGCCACGTAGCCAGTTTAGCGGCGTACCTCTCCCTACTTCGCAGGAATGAGCTCCGAACATGCCACGTGGCCAGCGGGCCGCGGTAAGTTGTCTTCGGCGCTCTCGATGAACTAGATTCGGCTCTTATTGGCTATAATTTGATAATTTTCTCTGTAAAAATGTTCTCTCTTCATGAAATATGAATATATGTAGAAACCGAAAATGAGGGTGTTACATGCTCCCACCCCACACTTCGCTCTCTTTGGCACCACCCCTCTTTACGACCACCTTCGAGTTTTCGGGTGCGCGTACTACCCTAATCTCTCTGCCACGCCCCTCATAAGCTTGCGTCTCGTTCGACTCGATGTGTCTTCCTTGGGTACTCCCCCGATCATAAGGGGAACCGGTGTCTCGATCTTACCACTCGCCGTATCTGGTCTCCTGACACGTCGTGTTCGACGAGTCCTCCTTCCCTTTCGCTAGGTCCTCCTTTGACTCGGTCTCCGAGTTGGATTCTCTTTTTTCCACTCACCCTGAGGCCGCTCCTGTCCAGCGACCTTGTTTTTTACCTTTTGCAGGTCTTCCTCTAGCTGTGCCGGACACGACCACGGTGTATCAGACACCACCTGTCGTGCCTCCCGCTACTCCGGCGTTCTTGCCGCCACTGGTCATTCCTCTGATGGCCCCGACGTCGTCCGCTGCCCACGCGCGGCTCCGGCGTCCCCGACGTCACCTGCAATGCCACGCGCGGCCCCGGTGTCCCCGACGTCGTCCGCCGCGCCACGCACGGCCCCGGCGTCCCCGACGTTGCACGCCGTGCCACGCGCAGCCCCGGCGTCCCCGACGTCGTCAGCCGCACCACGCACGGCCCCGGCGTCCCCGACATCGCCCGTCGTGCCACGTGCGGCCCCGATGTCCCCGACGGCGTCCGTCGCGTCTCGCGCGGCCCCGACGTCCACGACGGCGTCCTCGATGTCGTCAGCCGCACCACCCGCGGCCCCTGGACCGTGGTTCGCCGACCCCGTTCTCGTCTATCAGCGACGAGCGCGGGTTGGTGATCCCTCCTCTTCCCGTCCTGAGGATCTGGTGTACCACCCTCCGCTGCTCCACCGGTGTAACACCCCAAAATTTTGTTAAGACCCTAAAATCATGTTAAGAGTGGAATTTAAAATTTTTTGGACGTGTTGCATGTTTTGCAAAAATTCAAATTCAAACTGGAATTCAAATTAAACTCAAATCAGAAAAGAAATAGAAAAAGAAAAAGAGAAAACAGAAAAAAACCGGCCAGTGGGCCGCAACCCACCAGCCGGCCCAACCAGCGCCGCGCCAGCCCACAGCCGTGCGCGCCGCTTCCTCCCACTGACAGGCGGGGCCCGCCAGCCCTTCTTCTACCTCGCGCCCGCGCCGGGATTCTCTCACCCCAGATCAAAACCGACCCCGATTCCTGCGCATCCCCGCCGAATTCCGTTCGTAGGTGACGCGGACTTGATCTAAACCACCCCGCCGCCTTTCCCCGTCTATAAAAACCCCGGTCTCGTTCTGTTTTTCCCACGCGATCCGCCGATTTTCCTCCGATGAGAACCGAGACTTCTCCGGCGAATTCTGGCCGATCTAAGCTCGGAAATTCCGATCTAACTCGCTGGTCTTGATCCACCGCCTCCGGGGAACCTTGCAGGTGCAGAAAACTCGGTGACTTGCGGTGTAAACACAGCGCCGACGAGCCTCACCGTGGTTTCACCTCAGACCTCGTCACCGATCACCTTCCAGGACCTCCGAGTTCAAGAAAACCCCCGAGGTGAGATCCCCGACCTCCCCTCCACCGATCTATGCCATAAAATCACAGTTCTAGGAAGAATTCTCGAAGATCCGAAAGTCTCGGGCGAGATCGCCGCTTCCCGCCGCCGTGCGCCGCCGGCAGCGCCGCCCGCGTTTGATCAGAGCGACGTGGCCGCTTGTGCGCCGTTTATTTTAAATCGCACGGTAGGGTTTAAATCCCCGCGTACCGGTTCGACGTTATAATCTCAGCCGTCGGTTTAAAATCGGACGGTCCACGTCAGCCCCGCGTTATAAAGACTGGAAATCTTACGTGCTACCCCCTGGGGTTCTCGGGAAATAAGAGCTAGCCCTGGAAACATCTGATCTAGCCCCTGGAACTTCAGAAAATCATGTAAATGCATTTAAAAATCAGTTTTAGCCCCTGGACTTAATAAAAATTAAGAAAAACTCCTCTGATAAGTGTAGCTAGACCCCTAGAAATTCTGAAAATAATATTATGGACCCTGTAGTGGGGTGAGTTTACCTTTTTAGCCCTGTTTAGTATTTAATTTAGGAAATTGAATATGTGGCTAGTGTTTGAAAATTAAAAAGTGGGACAAACAGATTGTCAAAATTTAATTAAAGACTTTCTCAGTATTTAGGAAACTTTGGAGTGAGATAAAAACATATTTTGGGCTGAATTGAATCTGTTTAATTTATTATTCACATTTAGGGACACATTTTTAAGTAAAAAATAGTTCTAGGAAATAGGGAAATAATTGTGAAATAGTTTACATCAGAGGCAAAGGTCAAAATATGTCATTAAATTATTTAGGACCAGAACCTATTCTGTTTAGATGATGTGTCTTACTATTTTCATAATAAAATACACATTTATGCATAGGAAAATAAATCTGAAAATATAGCAACTAGTAAATGATAAATGGAGTTTCTAAAATCCAAAGAATTCAGTTTAGTGTTGGTAGAAATTCTGAAGGCACATATGGAGAAGAAAAATACCTTTCATGCATACTTGGTAGCAAAAAGGTGTAGTAGTTGAATATAAGGAATTTATTTAAATTGGAAACTCATATATATATAGTATGTAAGTATAAATGTGAACACAAAAGTAGGAATCATATACACATGATTAAAAGTGCATGCAAGCCATAAATCAACACACATAAAGTAACCACAACACATATAATGGTGAATGACTTTCATAAATATGAATGTGTGGTTTGTATGAAGTGGAAGTGTGAACTATGTCTCATGGATTGTTGTTTTTCTTTTGCTATGTGTGATGGTATGATGTAGAACCTGCTCAAGAGCAAGTTATTCCTTTCCAAGACCAGGACTACCCATTTCAAGAGCAGCAGGAAGGAGGCAAGTGTCCTTGACCACTTTGATCCTATGCTAGGATGTGTAGATAGAATTATTTGCATTGTCAAGTTAAATATGAAACCCATGCTAGGAAGTTTCCCTAGAATTGCATCACCTTGTTTCCTTGTAGCTTGGGTTGGGATTTATTTTATCATGTCATTATGCATATGCTTAGCCATGCTTAGAATGGGATATTTGGGATATGAGATCATCAGTTTATATTACCATACTCTTGAATGAGATATTGTGAGTTATGTAGAGGTAGGGATCAAGGCAAGTTGAATGTTTTGGTTGGTGCTGGGTGCACGAGACTCGGGTTTGTGTTTAGTACTTGCCTGGATCCTAAGGACCGGTTCATGGAGCATGTAACCTGGCTTTACAGTGCCAACCACATGCTGAGATGGGGCAGCTTGGCCAATTAATTAGGTGTATCCCCGGCGTAGTATGGGTGTGTTGGATGGTGCGGGGAGTAGGTGTCAGCTGGACTACCATATGAACCGCAAGGCTCAAGAGGGGGCCACTGCAGCGGGGTTGGAGCCTCTTGTATGCTGTTAGGGGTGAAACCTCAGTGGGCCCACACTCGTCAGGAATCCCTTTGTAAAGGCTTCGTAGTGATCTCCTGGCTACACACCTGGGAAGTGTGAATGTGGTTCGTAGCCACTGGCATAATGGAGGTTCTTTTAGTCCACCCGGCAACGGGGGATGAAATCACTACATGTGGGTACAGTGGTACAAACTCTGCAGAGTCAAAACTGTCATGACAGCCGTGCTCACGGTCAAGAGCGGCTTGGACTTATTCATGATTAGAGGATTGATGATTTTGAAAGTTGTGGATGTTAAGTGGGGAGCTTAACATTGGAAATAATGTTATGGTTACTTGATTTTGATGATGGGTTGGGAGATTGGGACCATTTCACCTGTGTAGTAATGTAGGTGCTTAATAAGCTAAGGTGATAGGTATTAATTGCGTAGTGCTTTAACCATGAGTTCAACCTCTCCTTGCTCTAGCCATGCATGATATAATTTTCCCACACTTGCTGAGTACCATTGGTACTCAACCTTGCATATTTGTTAGATTATATTGCTGCTCAGGTCAAGATAATGAGGTGGTGTATAATGACCAAGACTTTGGACCCGAAGAAGGTTTCTAGGTTCATGGAGACCCCCGGGCAACGCCTGTGACGGAGCCCACAAGAATAATATTCCGCTGCTATTTTATTTACATGTTATGAACTTATTATCGTCCATCGAGACATATACTATGTAAGACTTATTTACATTCGACACCTGGCTTGTAATAAATGATGCTTCACTATTTGTCATCATATGTATGAGAAAATGATCCTGGCATACATGTGATATTCACTCGGTTGTTCTTCGGAAAAACCGGGTGTGACAGAAGTGGTATCAGAGCTAAGGTTGCCCGTAGGAACGTGGACCTAGGTAGAAATGGACGTATTTAAGGGCCCTATTTTCTGAAAAACTATTTTTACAAGATGTGTGTTGAAAAGTGTTATTTAATGAGTCACTTTCTTCATCTTACCCCAATTTTCATTCAAAATAGGATTTTGTTTAAAAAGTTTGTCTAACCTAAGTTTAAATGCTTTTTGTTTTTAGATGGTTCGCATGATTCACACCGCTCGCAAGTCCACAGGAGGGAGAGTTCCCGTAGTTACCCTTGCCGAAAGAGAGGAGAGCCGTCCAGTGACGTACCTTTCCTACGGATTGGCAGTAGGAGGCTTGTTGCGCCGTCTTCGACGTATGCTTCAAGCCGCCGGCAATACGGGCAAGCTAATCATCCACTATAACTCCACCAGGACCATCCGTGAGAAGAGGGAAGAATGGAGTTCAGAGATGAGAATTATACACGAAAATCAGCTGCTTAAGATCCACCACTCTCTAGCTTGTCAAGCGACACAGGTCGATGCGGAGAAGGATGTCACCTGGGAGGCCATCACCTGCCAGAGTCACATCTATCATCGCCACCTGTAGAGGACTGAGTACATGTATGTCCTCCAGCGTGAGAGTGGTACCACGGAGTATAAGTATCCGCCAGTGCAGCAAGGGACTTCCCATGAGCACATGGACTTGTGCTTGGAGGATGCTGCTATGCTCAACACTCGACTGCAAGAGTGTCAGCAAGAGCTTCAGGATGTTCAGGACACCCTGAAGGAAACGGAGGCGTTGCTGCGAGCCTGCCGGAGGGCGAGAGAAAGAGGAGATGGGAATGAACTGTGTGTCACCGCGAATGATACATGGACTCCTGACTCCCCAGATCGCCGGGCGATAAGGCGTCGTCGCACTTCTCCACCAGCAGCCTCCCCACCCAAAGCAGAGTCAGAAGGAAGCCGAAATGATGAGGAAGATCCCGAGGAGCCAGCTCAAGAAAACGAGTAGTGTAGAGTCCTTCCCTTAGTTAGAAAGATGTCGAATAGTCGAGTCATTAAGTTAAGTTAATGGTGTGTTAATGCTTGGTGTGTGACGTGAGTTGTGGAAGCCATGAGCAATTGTCCACATCCTCGTCTTTAGATTGTTTTGCTTTGGTGTGAGAACCCACATGAAATAATATTGCATTTATTTTTGTGTGAGAAATGAACCCTCAGAAAAGTATAACAAAGCCTCAACACTTCAAAGTACAAACAAATGAAAGTAGTAAGATGACACTAAATGCTTTCAAATTAACATTGGTAGATTCTGCCAGATGGCCGGAAGAGGAAAAGGACGTGCTGCCAACCCCGCCAACAACAACGATGAGGCATGCAACCCTCATCTTTCTGGAGGCCAGGACCGGGGTGGTTGCCGTGAAGGAGTTGATCCCCTCCACCAAATGCTGGAGAATCAAAATCAGCTCATCCAGAACTTGACTCAAGTGGTGGCCAACTTGCATCAAGTTCCACCTCCACAAGCTGCACCACGCCAACCAAGGTTGAGTGAGTTTCTAGGAACTCAACCTCCAAAGCTTGCAAGTGCTGCTGAACCTCTGGAGGCAGATGATTGGCTGAAGACCATTGAAAGTAAGATGGGGATCATACAGTGCCAAGGGTATGAGAGGGTGCTGTTTGCCTCTCATCAATTGCATGGACCTGCTGCTGATTGGTGGACCGCCTATGTGGCCGCCCATCATGACCCTGAGAACATCACTTGGGAAGAGTTCAAGCGTAGCTTCCGCAACCATTACATCCCAAGAGGTGAACTCAAAAACAAGAGGAAGGAACTTTTGGGACTGCAGCAGGGAAACATGATGGTGAGGGAATACCTCACTAAATTTACTCAACTATCCCGTTATGCCCCACGGGACATAGAGACTGATGAGCAGAAACAAGATTGTTTCGTGGAGGGACTTACCGCAGAAATGCAGTGTGCAATGTCCTCAAATGAGTATGAAAGCTTCCAAAAGATGGTGGACAGAGCGTTTGTGGTAGAAAGGAAGCTAAAGGCCTTGGAAAATGAGAATAAGAGGAAGGCCGGGTGGTCACATCAAGCCTCAGGGAGCAACACCCGCCCACGTCTGATGCAGCAACCTGCAGGGCAGACGAACCGTGCTGCGGTACCCTACTCAGCACCAAGAGGGTACAACCCGAACTACAGGCCTCCGGCAGCCCCAATACAGCCACAACGTCAGTTCGTACAGCAGCCTCGCCCTGCATATCCACCTCGAGCAGCAGTACAAGGACCCCCAAACCAACCCCAAGACAGCAAAGGCCAGGCACCTAAGGTTGGGGTGCAATATTTTAGCTGCGGAGAAGTGGGGCACTACGCCCATAAGTGCCCAAAGAAGAAGCCCACGCAGCCACAATAGCAGAATGTAATGAGAGGACGGGTGAACCACGTCACTATGGAGGAAGCACAAGAGGCAACCGACGTGGTAGTTGGTAAGTTTCCTGCCAATTTACACATTGCAACCCTGCTGTTTGATTCTGGTGCTACCCACTCATTCATTGCTCAAGGGTTTGTTAAGAAGCATGACCTAGCAACAACACAAATGAACCATATGCTAGCCGTAAACTCTCCGGGTGGAGAAATAAGGACAAGACAAGTGTGTCCCAAAGTGAACCTAGACATTAATGGGGTAGTATTTACTGCTAACCTCATAGTGATAGATTCACCAGGGATAGATATTATTTTGGGTATGGATTGGTTGACCAAACATAAAGGAATCATCCATTGTTCGACCAGAACGGTGGAACTAACTCACCCTAGTGGCACAAGAGTAAAGTTCATAACAATACACGAGCCTAGGAGGGACATTAAATTAAATCAATTTGAGGTGAAAGTCGAGGAAATCAGGACCATCAGAGAATATCCAGATGTTTTTCCGGAGGAGTTGCCAGGTATGCCTCCCGATCGTGAAGTGGAATTCGCAATTGAGCTAGTACCTGGAACAGCCCCGATATACAAGAGACCTTATCGGATGGACTCCAAGCAGCTAGAAGAACTCAAGGATCATTTAAGAAAATTGACGGAGAAGGGGTATATTCGTCCTAGTTCCTCACCATGGGGAGCTCCGGTGATATTTGTGCCCAAGAAGGATGGAACCCAAAGGTTATGCGTGGATTACCGTGCCTTGAATGAGGTAACTATCAAGAACAAGTACCCATTACCCCGCATTGAAGACTTGTTTGATCAGTTGAGGGGAGCTTGTGTGTTCTCGAAAATTGATCTCAGGTCGGGATACCACCAACTCAAGATAAGGCAATATGATATTCCCAAGACAACTTTCGTATCTCGGTACGGACTGTATGAATACCCTGTCATGCCTTTCGGGCTAACTAATGCCCCGGCATACTTCATGTATCTCATGAACAAGGTATTCATGGAATATCTGGACAAATTTGTGGTGGTTTTCATAGATGACATTCTCGTCTTCTCCAAAGATGAAGGAGAACATGAGAAACATCTAAGGTTGGTGTTGCAGAGGCTGAGAGAACACCAACTATATGCCAAGTTGAGCAAGTGTGAGTTTTGGCTGAAGAGAGTTCCCTTCTTAGGACATATAATCTCGGAGGGAGGAATCTCCGTAGATCCCGCCAAAATCGAGGATATCCAGAAGTGGAAGACCCCTGAAAATGTCGGGGAAGTTCGAAGCTTCTTGGGATTGGCTGGATACTATCAACGGTTTATTGAAGGATTCTCCAAGATCTCGAGACCTCTCACCAAACTGTTGGAGAAGGGAATCACATTCACATGGACGCCACAGTGCGAGACGAGTTTTCAGGAGCTAAAGAAAAGATTGACAACAGCCCCAGTGTTGGTTATGCCAGATATGCAGAAGAATTTCACAGTGTACTACGATGCCTCTGGAAACGGGTTGGGATGTGTTCTCATGCAAGAAGGGCATGTCGTGGCATATGCATCCCGGCAGCTTCGGAAGCACGAGAAAAACTATCCTACACATGACTTAGAACTAGCCGTAGTGGTACACGCGTTGAAAATTTGGCGGCACTATTTGATGGGGAAGAGGACCGAGATATATACGGATCATAAGAGTTTGAAGTACATTTTCACACAGCCAGATCTCAACCTCAGACAAAGGAGATGGTTAGAGCTAATCAATGACTTTGATGTGGGCATCAACTATCATCCCGGGAAAGCAAACGTCGTGGCCGATGCTTTGAGTCGGAAAGTGCAGGTCAATAAGTTGAGCTTGAAGGACATGCCTGCAGAATTGAAGGACGAGGTTATAAGGCTCAATCTATGTCTAGTAAATAGTGGTGAAGCCATCGCCATGGAAGTGGACTCCACACTAGAGCGAGACATAAGCGAAGGTCAAAAGAATGATGAGAAGATACAAGAGATCAGACAACTCATCAAGGAAAATAAAGCTCCGGGTTTTAGAGAGGATGAACAAGGAACGGTGTGGCACGGGAAAAGAATCTGTGTGTCTGAAGTAAAGGAGATCCGTGAATTGATTTTGAAGGAGGCTCACGATTCTGACTATTCCATTCATCCTGGGAGTACGAAGATGTACCAGGACCTCAAAAGCAGGTATTGGTGGTATGGCATGAAGCGAGATGTCGCGGAATATGTTGCCCTATGTGACACATGTCAGTTGGTGAAAGCAGAACATCAACGACTCGCGGGATTATTGCAACCACTCAAAGTGCCTGAATGGAAATGGGAAGAAATCAGCATGGATTTCATCGTGGGATTGCCTAGAACCCAATCAGGATATGATTCGATATGGGTCATCATTGATAGGCTAACCAAGGTAGCTCATTTCATCCCCGTGAAAGAAAGCTACAGCGGATCCAAATTGGCAGAGCTGTACATGTCAAGGATCGTGTGTTACCATGGAGTGCTAAAGAAGATTGTGTCGGATCGAGGGACACAGTTCACCTCAAGGTTCTGGCAGAAGTTACACGAAACCATGGGAACCCATCTGAACTTTAGTTCTGCCTATCATCCCTAAACCGACGGGCAGACGGAGAGAACCAATCAGATCCTTGAAGATATGCTGAGGGCATGTGCACTAAAAAACAATAGGAGTTGGGACAAGAACTTACCGTATGCGGAGTTTTCCTATAACAACAGCTATCAAGCTAGTATGAAGATGTCACCGTTTGAAGCTTTGTACGGGAGGAAGTGCAGAACTCCCCTATTTTGGAACCAAACAGGGGAAAGTAAAGTGTTTGGTCCAGAAGTACTACAAGAAGCCGAGGCGAAGGTGAGGGAAATTCGCAATAACTTGAGGATAGCACAGACACGCCAAAAGAGATATGCCGATGTACGAAGAAGAGAGCTCTTTTTCAACGTGGGGGACTATGTCTATCTCAAGGTGTCCCCTATCAGAGGACTTCGTCGGTTCAATGTGAAAGGGAAGTTGTCACCTCGATACATCGGACCCTTTCAAGTTTTGGAGAGGAAAGGCGAAGTGGCGTATCAATTAGAGTTACCGGCTCGTCTATCGGATGTGCATGATGTATTCCATGTGTCACAACTCAAGAAATGCCTGAGGACGCCTGAGGAGGTGTTGCCCATGAATGAAGTGGACGTAGCTGAGGATTTGTCTTAGGCCGAGCAACCATACAAGATTTTGGAGACAATGGAACGCCTCACCAGAAATAAAAGAATCCGGATGTGCAAGGTGCAGCGGAAGCATCACTCAGAAGAGGAAGCCACCTGGGAGCGGGAAGATGAGCTAAAGGCACAATTTCCGGAATTGTTTTCTTGGAACAACCAATCTCGAGGACGAGATTTCTTTTAAGGGGGTAGAGCTGTAACACCCCAAAATTTTGTTAAGACCCTAAAATCATGTTAAGAGGGGAATTTAAAAATTTTTGGACGTGTTGCATGTTTTGCAAAAATTCAAATTCAAACTAGAATTCAAATTAAACTCAAATCAGAAAAGAAATAGAAAAAGATAAGAGAAAACAGAAAAAAACCGGCCAGTGGGCCGCAATCCACCAGCCGGCCCAACCAGCGCCGCGCCGCCCGCAGCCGCGCGTGCCGCTTCCTCCCACTGACAGGCGGGGCCCGCCAGCCCTTCTTCTACCTCGCGCCCGCGCCAGAATTCTCTCACCCCGGATCAAAACCGACCCAGATTCCTTTGCATCCCCGCCGAATTCCGTTCGTAGGCGACGCGGACTTGATCTAAACCACCCCGCCGCCTTTCCCCGTCTATAAAAACCCCGGTCTCGTTCTGTTTTTCCCAAGCGATCCGCCGATTTTCCTCCGGTGAGAACCGAGACTTCTCCGGTGAATTCTGGCCGATCTAAGCTCGGAAATTCCGATCTAACTCGCTGGTCTTGATCCACCGCCTCCGGGGAACCTTGCAGGTGCAGAAAACTCGGTGACTTGCGGTGTAAACATAGCGCCGACGAGCCTCACCGTGGTTTCACCTCGGACCTCGTCGCCGATCACCTTCCAGGACCTCCGAGTTCAAGAAAACCCCCGAGGTGAGATCCCCAACCTCCGCTCTACCGATCTATGCCATAAAATCACAGTTCTAGGAAGAATTCTCGAAGATCCGAAAGTCTCCGGTGAGATCGCCGCTTCCCGCCGCCGTGCACCGCCGGCAGCGCCGCCCGCGTTCGATCAGAGCGACATGGCCGCTTGTGCGCCGTTTATTTTAAATCGCACGGTAGGGTTCAAATCCCCGCGTACCGGTTCGACGTTATAATCTCAGCCGTCGGTTTAAAATCGGACGGTACACGTCAGCCCCGCGTTATAAAAGACTGGAAATCTTACGTGCTACCCCCTGGGGTTCTCAGGAAATAAGGGCTAGCCCCAGAAACTTCTGATCTAGCCCCTGGAACTTTAGAAAATCATGTAAATGCATTTAAAAATCAGTTTTAGCCCCTGGACTTAATAAAAATTAAGAAAAACTCCTCTGATAAGTGTAGCTAGACCCTGGAAATTCTGAAAATAATATTATAGACCCTGTAGTGGGGTGAGTTTACCTTTTTAGCCCTGTTTAGTATTTAATTTAGGAAATTGAATATGTGGCTAGTGTTTAAAAATTAAAAAGTGGGACAAACAGATTGTCAAAATTTAATTAAAGACTTTCTCAGTATTTAGGAAACTTTGGAGTGAGATAAAAACATATTTTGGGCTGAATTGAATCTGTTTAATTTATTATTCACATTTAGGGACACATTTTTAAGTAAAGAATAGTTCTAGGAAATAGGGAAAATAATTGTGAAATAGTTTACATCAGAGGCAAAGGTCAAAATATGTTATTAAATTATTTAGGACCAGAACCTATTCTGTTTAGATGATGCGTCTTACTATTTTCATAATAAAGTACACATTTATGCATTGGAAAATAAATCTGAAAATATAGCAACTAGTAAATGATAAATGGAGTTTCTAAAATCCAAATAATTCAGTTTAGGATTGGTAGAAATTCTGAAGGCACCTATGGAGAAGAAAAATACCTTTCATGCATACTTGGTAGCAAAAAGGTGTAGTAGTTGAATATAAGGAATTTATTTAAATTGGAAACTCATATATATATAGTATGTAAGTATAAATGTGAACACAAAAGTAGAAATCATATACACATGATTAAAAGTGCATGCAAGCCACAAATCAACACACATAAAGTAACCACAACACATATAATGGTGAATGACTTTCATAAATATGAATGTGTGGTTTGTATGAAGTGGAAGTGTGAACTATGTCTTATGGATTGTTGTTTTTCTTTTGCTATGTGTGATGGTATGATGTAGAACCTGCTCAAGAGCAAGTTATTCCTTTCCAAGACCAGGACTACCCATTTCAAGAGCAGCAGGAAGGAGGCAAGTGTCCTTGACCACTTTGATCCTATGCTAGGATGTGTAGATAGAATTATTTGCATTGTCAAGTTAAATATGAAACCCATGCTAGGAAGTTTCCCTAGAATTGCATCACCTTGTTTCCTTGTAGCTTGGGTTGGGATTTATTTTATCATGTCATTATGCATATGCTTAGCCATGCTTAGAATGGGATATTTGGGATATGAGATCATCAATTTATATTACCATACTCTTGAATGAGATATTGTGAGTTATGTAGAGGTAGGGATCAAGGCAAGTTGGATGTTTTGGTTGGTGCTGGGTGCACGAGATTCGGGTTTGTGTTTAGTACTTGCCTGGATCCTAAGGACCGGTTCATGGAGCATGTAACCTGGCTTTACAGTGCCAACCACATGCTGAGATGGGGCAGCTTGGCCAATTAATTAGGTGTATCCCCGGCGTAGTATGGGTGTGTTGGATGGTACGGGGAGTAGGTGTCAGCTGGACTACCATATGAACCGCAAGGCTCAAGAGGGGGCCACTGCAGCGGGGTTGGAGCCTCTTGTATGCTGTTAGGGGTGAAACCTCAGTGGGCCCATGCTCGTCGGGAATTACTTTGTAAAGGCTTCGTAGTGATCTCCTGGCTACACACCTCGGAAGTGTGAATGTGGTTCGTAGCCACTGGCATAATGGAGGTTCTTTTAGTCCACCCGGCAACGGGGGATGAAATCACTACATGTGGGTACAGTGGTACAAACTCTGCAGAGTCAAAACTGTCATGACAACCGTGCTCACGGTCAAGAGCGGCTTGGACTTATTCATGATTAGAGGATTGATGATTTTGGAAGTTGTGGATATTAAGTGGGGAGCTTAACATTGGAAATAATGTTATGGTTACTTGATTTTGATGATGGGTTGGGAGATTGGGACCATTTCATCTTTGTAGTAATGTAGGTGCTTAATAAGCTAAGGTGATAGGTATTAATTGCGTAGTGCTTTAACCATGAGTTCAACCTCTCCTTGCTCTAGCCATGCATGATATAATTTTCCCACACTTGTTGAGTACCATTGGTACTCAACCTTGCATATTTGTTGGTTTATATTGCTGCTCAGGTCAAGATAATGAGGTGGTGTATAATGACCAAGACTTTGGACCCGAAGAAGGTTTCTAGTTTCATGGAGACCCCCGGGCAACGCCTGTGACGGAGCCCACAAGAATAATATTCCGCTGCTATTTTATTTACATGTTATAAACTTATTATCGTCCATCGAGACACATACTATGCAAGACTTATTTACATTCGACACCTGGCTTGTAATAAATGATGCTTCACTATTTGTCATCATATATATGAGAAAATGATCCTGGCATACATGTGATATTCACTCGGTTGTTCTTCGTAAAAACCGGGTGTGACAACCGGGACCCTCGTCACGTTCACCCAATGGTGACTCGACGGGCCGCCGGTGTTCTTTGACCGGTGGAGCGCTTCTCCGGGGTCGTTCTATCGTACTCGACCTCCCCGCCGCCTGCCACGTCCCCATCTCGCCTGTCCCCTCTTCTATCCGTAGCGCCCTCGCCGACCCTCACTGGTGTCGAGCTATGGAACAAGAGTATGCGGCCCTGCTAGCCAACCGGACCTGGAACCTGGTTCCTCGTCCTGGTCGTGGCAATGTTATCACGGGCAAGTGGATGTTCACGCATAAGAGGAAGGTGGATGGGTCTCTTGAGAGGTACAAGGCACGGTGGGTGCTTCGCGGTTTCACGCAGCGTCCCGGCGTCGACTACGAAGAGACCTTCAGCCCAGTGGTGAAGCCGGCGACAGATCGCACTGTTCTGTCGCTGGCTCTGTCGCGTTCTTGGCCTGTCCACCAGCTGGACGTCAAGAACGCCTTCCTCCACGGGACATTGACGGAGACGGTATACTGCAGTCAGCCAACAGGGTTCGTTGATTCAGCCCATCTAGACATGGTCTGCCAGCTGAACAAGTCCCTGTACGGGCTGAAGCAGGCGCCTCGGGCTTGGTACAGCCGGTTCGCCTCCTTCCTGGTCTCGCTCGGCTTCGTCGAGGCCAAGTCGGACACTTCGCTCTTCTTCTACAGGCGTGAGGATGACACTGTCTACCTCCTCCTATACGTGGACGATATTGTCCTCACGGCGTCCAGCCCGGCTCTTCTTCAGCGCACGATCTCCGCCCTGCAGTGCGAGTTTGTGATGAAGGATCTCGGCCAGCTCCACCACTTCCTGGGCGTTGCGATCGAGCACCACCCGGGCGCTCTGTTCCTCCACCAGCGCCAGTACTGCCTAGATATCCTCGAGCGAGCGGGCATGGCTGATTGCAAGCCGTGCTCCACTCCCGTGGACACCCAGGCGAAGGTGTCTTCGGCCGACGGCGCCCCGGTCGCTAACCCCGCCTCTTACAGGAGTCTTGCAGGTGCCCTGCAGAACCTCACATTCACCAGGCCGGACATCTCCTACGCGGTTCAGCAGGTGTGTCTCCACATGCATGATCTGCGGGAGCCGCATCTCACGGCGGTGAAGCGGATCCTTCGGTACCTGCGTGGCACCCACGACTACGGCCTTCTTCTGCGGCGCGACTCTGCCTCCGAGCTGGTCGTCTACACCGACGCTGACTGGGCGGGTTGCCCGGACACCCGCCGGTCCACCTCCGGCGCAACCGTCTTCCTGGGCGACAACCTCATCTCCTGGTCCTCGAAGCGGCAGCACATGGTGTCCCGCTCGAGTGCCGAGGTGGAGTACCGCGCCGTGGCCAACGGCGTGGCCGAGTCCTCCTGGCTTCAGCAGCTGCTTCAGAAGCTCCACCCCCCTCGCCCGGAGTACGTTGGTCTACTGCGACAACGTCAGCGCCGTCTACCTCTCCACCAACCCGGTGCAGCATCAGCGCACGAAGCACGTGGAGATCGATCTTCACTTCATTCGTGAGCGGGTGGCTCTCGGGGAGGTGCAAGTCCTGCACGTTCCGACGTCGTCGCAGTTCGTCGACATCTTCACGAAGGGACTCCCTTCGACGGTGTTCACCGAGTTTCAGTCCAGTCTCAACATCTGCCGTGGCTAGATGTTGGGGCTGCGGGGGGGGGGGGGGGGTGTTAGATTGCACTTGTATTAGGTTACTATAGGGGCAGTTTAGTCCTTTTGTATTAGACTCCTTGGCCCCCAAATTAGGGTTCCTTGGAGCTTAAGTTTTGTACCCATATATATGTACCTCTTGGCTGATTAATGGAACTATCTTTCCCCCTCTAATTCTTCCGGGTCTCTGGTAACGCAAGGACCCGAGTGGAATTCGACCCTTATCTTCAGCTTGTCGTAGCTGGCGCTCCGAGTCTTCTGCTCGCTGCTGGAGTGGTCCGATGTCCACCGGATGAGGCAGGGCGTCAGCATCGGGCTCCCTGGGAGGTCCGAGACACCAAGTACGTGTGCGGACCTGCAGACATGACAGAAAGAGGGAGTAAATCACTTTTCCTTGTTTGGTAGCATTTCTGTGGCTTACGGTCCTCAGCCGAACTACGGGGCTTGGGTAGTTCGATGTGGGTCGTCCAGGATATGGTTAAAGCCTTGCTCAAAGGTATGGTCCGTCCGGTTCCCCGGTACTGAGCTGTAGCGTTGGAGAGGCAGGATGTGCACGCTTAGGGCATCGGACCAGGCTAAGCAGGCTACACACCCTGGACCTTCCGCTAGCGTAAGCCTTTCAGGGGAGGGCCGTTCGGCGCCATAGGGCCCCCGAGCAATGAGTCAACCACATGACCCTGGGTACGTCACAGGTACCTCAAGCAGACCCGCCTGTGGAAGGATAGCACAGCTCCTTCTACGATGGAACGCAAGAGAAAGTGACTGGTCACACGGCCGGGGCATTATGGAAAGAAAACACGAAAAGGGTATTGGGGCGATGTCGGGGTCCGGTTACTCTTGTCCGTAAGCGTGCTCTTTCTGGCCCCCGAGTACTTAGTTGTAGCTCCGGGAAAGCAGGATGTGCATGCTAAGTGTACGGTACCAGGCATAGCAGGCTACACACCCTAGACCTCCCACTGCGTTAACCTTTCAGCGAGGAGACCTTCCAGTAGCACTGGACCTAGGACAAGTGTGTAGGATGGGCTCCGAACATGCCGTTTACAGTTGATATGCATGAGCTAGCACAAGTTGTAAATAAAGTGCGTAGGGTAGGATACACTTTTCTTATTTCTAGCTTCCTTCGGGCAATAGGAGGTAACAGGCCGTGTAAGAAGTCAGCGACCCGTCCCTGATAACAAGAGTAGCTGGACCCTTCCGGGACTTTACCTATTCCAGGCGCTGTTACTAGACACTATGACACCCTTACAAGAAAGAGAAAAATAATAAATATCCTACCACTACGCTAAAGGTAGAACTTACAGAGGTGTTCTATGTCCTGTGGTCTGGGTAGAGATACCCATCCTCTGCACCTAGGCGGGCGCACCTGGAGCGACATACTTGTACTGGTCGGGAGGGACCCTCCCAACTGGGGGGAGGGTTTGTCACCCCTTCTCGAAAAAGCATTGGCCGAGGCACCACGTAGCCCTAACATGGGCTGCCTACTCTTCACGCAGAAGTTGATCCTGCGTGGCTTTGCCATATGTCCAGACGTCGGGTGAGCCCTTGTCGCACGACGGAGGGGGGGGGGGAACGCCTGGTTAGGTGTGGAGCGTCTTGCGTCCCTCGTTGTGGTCAGAGTTGGAGCTCTCTCCTTGGTCATAGATGACTTTCAACGCCCGTTTGGAGTCTTGGAACTCCATCTCTTGGTCATTGCTGACGTCCTGGTTAGCCTTTTGCTTGCCCTCCCGCTGGTGGAAGGGTGCGCCATCTTGACGCTGCTGTTGGAGCTCTCGGAAGCGCTCCGCCAGCTTTTGAATCTCCCGGGCACTCGCTAGCGCTGTGTCGTTTGGTGTTGTGGACTGGGCACCTCTGGTCGCTGTCGTCGCTATTGCAGGCGCTTGTCGGTGCGCGGCCCCCGGCCCCGTGCAGCTGCTACTGCTGCTGCAGTGTGGGCTCTGGCCAGCGGCTTGTCCTTGCCGCTGGTCTTCTGCTTCTTGCCGTCAGAGCCCTCCCTGGCGGGCTCACTCACCTTGCCAGGCGATGTGTGCCAGCTACGGCCCTCCGCGGCCCTGGCACACTTGTCCGCCAGGCCGAAGAGCTCGGAGACGTCCTGCGCGTCGTGCGTGGCCAACTTCTCGAGCATCTTCTTGTCATGGACGCCCTGTCGGAAGGAAACGACGACGGAGGCGTTGCAGATGCGGGGATGATGTTCCTAACCTGGTAGAAATGCTGGATGAAGGAGCGCATCGACTCTCCCGGTTGCTGTTGCAGGGCGTGGAGGTCGGCCTCTGAGCCTGGTCGGGTGTAGGAACTCCCAAAGTTGGCCGTGAACTGACGGCACAACTCTTCCCAGGAGGTTATACACAATTGAGGCAAGTTCATGAGCCATGACCGGGCTGTCCCGGTCAAGGCCACAGGGAAATAGTTGACCATGATGGCTTCATCCCCTCCTGCAGCTAGGATGCGGTGGAGTAGATCTGCGAAAACTCAACGGGGTTGACTGTCCCATCGAACTTCTCCGGCAAGTGCGGCCGGAACTTGCGTGGCCACACCGCCATATGAAGGTGTGGGGCGAGAGCCATGCAGCCTCCCACTGAGCCTGGGGAGACGGGGTTCTGGCCCGCGTGGATGGGGCGCATGGTACCCGGGGTACCATACTCCTCGAGGATGCGACGCCACTCGCGCTGTCGCTTGATGGTGATGCGGCCATCTTCTTTCTGACGGTGGCGGCGGTCCAGCTCGGCTTTGAGATCTGTGGTGGGGAGCCTGGGTGTCGCTGTCGAGTGAGTTGTCGCCGTCCTGTAATCCCTTGTTAGGGTACGGGGCGGCAGCTGCATCGTCTCTGCCCGCCGTCTCCGGTGGCACGGCGAGTTGAGCTCGGCGACGACCAGGTGGTCGACGTCGTTGCGCCACTGCTCAACAGTAGACGGTAAACCTCCCGCGCTTGGAGGTTGTGAAGGAGCGCGAGAACTGCAAGCAGCGCGCTCTCCGTGCTGGCTTCGGTCGGTGCTTGCAACGCCGTCGCAACCGAAGGCTGCCAAGAGGCAACGGGCACCGTCGCTGTAGGGATTGGCCCTGGCGCAGACGGTCCCGTTTTGGGACCGGAGGACGCTTCCTGCTCCCTCTGCCGCTGGCGCCGTGAGGGGCGGGAAGAACCTCTGACAGATTGGATTTTCACCATTGTGAGCTTCACGAACAACTTCAAAAACCAGAAAGCCCCCCCTACCTGACGTGCCAAATGTCGAAGTGTTGTCCTGCGACACTTCCCCCGGTCTGCTCGGAAGCAGCTCGCAGAGGTTCTTTTTTAGGAGGGGCTAGTGGTTTCGAAGGTCGGAGCAAGACGGCGATACGAACACGAGTATTTACGTGGCTCGAGCCGCCGGAGCATAATACCCTACGTCCACATGAGTGCTTGTTGTATCGCTTGCGCGTATGAGTGTGTGAGAGAGTCGGGTTTGGAACCCTTTGGTGGTAGTAGGAGGGCGCTGGGTGCGAACCCTTTGCCCGGAGGCTGCCCCGGTCCTTTTATAGCCCAAGGCCGGGGCAGTTACAATGTGGCCCGGGGCCCGATAGGTGGCCCAGCGGCTATATGTACCCTATACATGAGCTAGGACATTTACAACTATATGCATTGTCGCTGTCGGAGGAGTTAAGACGTGTCGCCTATCCCGCTGGACGCCTTTGCCCGGGTAGCAGGTGATGATAAAGTACCCGTCTTTTCGCCGCGTCTCTTCGCTCTGCTGGGCGACACTGTTTCGCCATCACGCCTCGCCGCCCTGTCTTTCACCGTAATGGTGAACAGACGAAGGACGGAGGCGTGCACCGTGCGCCATGCTTCTGGGGAAGGCGTGAACCTTGAATGCACGGCCTGACAGCACACCTTCCTCTTTACTTCTTGGCCATCTGCCCGTTGCTTATCGGCGCGACGTCCAGGCGGGTGGCCCCCGGGACACGCGTCGCCACTGGAGCTGCCTTGCGGGGTAGCGAAGGGTCCGAAGTCGTCGGACACGTGGCAGCACCGAAGCCTTCCCATGCTGGAGGTCGGTCCCGAAGCCGTAGGACACGTGGCACCTCCAGAGCTCTCCTTGGCGGGAAGGGACGCCTGGAGTCGTTGCTCACTTGGCTGCACCGGAGCCCTCCCATGCTGGAGGCCAGGCCTAGAGCCGTAGGGCACGTGGCACCTCCGGAGTTATCCTTGGCGGGAGGCGAGGCTTGGAGGTTCTGAACACGTGGCAGCGCCGGAGCCCTCCCTGGCGAGAGGTCAGGCCCGGCACCATTGGAGACGTGGTGGATCCAGAGCCATTCTCGGGCGGTAGTGAGGCTCAGAGCCTAAAACACGTGGCAACCTCGGAGCCCTCCTTAGCAGGTGGTCGGACCCAAGACCTAGGGCACGTGTCAGCTCCGGAGCCCAAGCGCACGTGGTAGCCCCAGGGCTGTCCATGGGGCCTAGGGCATGTGGCTTATATTGGGGCCCGCCTCAACAGGAAGGCGGAGCCGAGGCTGTCTTTCACCCACTACGTAGGGTACCCCGTCTACAGGGTGACGACAGTAAAAATAAAATACATTGATATGTTGTACCAAAATTTTCATCATCTAAGGCTACTACGGTATTTTTAAAGTTCACGCACTTACGAAAAGGTAATTATGAGCAGACAGAATAGAAGAGCTATCTTACCAAAAAATCAAGACCGTTTTACAGTAGAAAATTGGACTTAGCCTAGAAAACAAATAGATTTGACTAATGACTATTAAGCAAAATCACTCCGTTATATTGACACGTAGTTGACAGAATGGATAGCGGAGTTTTTCACCTGAAAGGTCCAGTAATGAATCATCCAAAAGCAAATAAAACCGAGATGTGACAATGAATTCAACCCTCAAAACTATGCTGCTGTCGAGCAAATGCTATGATCTTTTGAGTAACAAAAGTCTATGCATCCCTTCAGAGAACTCGCATCAAAAGTAAGAAATATTCGGAACTGACCGAAAGTGTGTACCATAAAGCACTGCAAAAACTACCTTTGCGTCTCACGACAGCCCCAAGGTTTAAGACCTGACCATTACTATGACCCACCAGTATTTCTGGAGACATCAACCGCATTTGCATTTCATCACAGAGGCAACAATGTACCGACAATCTGCAAACCGTCATTCACAGAATGGCTACAAGAGGCCATCCGGATTGAACAACCAGCCACGGTAAACAATAATCATCCGGTCAACCAGAAAGTATAACCCGATATTAACACAATCACGCACGCTGTAACAAACTGACAGCAATTACTGTTACACTAGAAAAAATCCTCTAGGCTACGACAACTACGACAAAAATACAATTGTTTCTGCACGCAAGGAACAAGCAGGAGACGAACACATAGCACCAGCTCACCCGATCCGCAAGCAGGAACAGGGACCAAGAAAAAACGGTAGGAGGAAGCAGGGTGCGTCTCTTACGATGTAGGTGCGCGCGTCGGGATCAACGACCTCAACGGCGCTGCTCCCGCCGTACCCGTACCCATACACAGCTCCAACGCCGAAGCCCGCCTCGCCTTCCTCCAGCTCCAGCTTCCCCTCCTCGTACCCCATCGTCCTCGTCCAACCGCCACCGGCTCCGCCTCGGCGTACCGAGCAGCAGCTCACGTAGACCGCGGCGGCAGCGGCGGTCGCCGCGCCGCCGGGATCGCGGTGTTTCGCGTCTTTTCTTTTTCTCTTCTCCCTCCCTCCTGCGGTTTAGATTTTACTAATTTTTGTTTATTTTTCCCTTGCGCTCGTCGCCTTCGGTCGGAGGAGGAAGCGAGGAACAACGGGAAACAATTTGTTAGCGCAGGAGGAACCGGGCACGAAATATTAATTGACTCAGGTGTCGGCACTTTTGTGACTTGGCCCCTCAAACATAGGGATATTCGTTACTAGGTTCCACGTGGCAAGTCCGGCGACGGTTGGATGCTTATCGGACGGTGGAAATGAAATATGAAGCAAAGGGGAAAACGTAATTTCCTTGGGCGTACGTTGAAAAAAATGGCACGAGCGAATCCAAACAAGTGCAGGGGTGCGAGGGTAAAGCACTAAAGTATCTGCGAATGCTGCACCTGCACCCCCCCCCCCCCCGCGAAGGAAGTATACTTGTCTGCGTCCATGCATGTTGCCTACAAGGGACAACAAATCTTGTCCTTATCCATTATCCCTAAATATTTCTTACCTACCTACAGTGTGCTCCAAATTACAGAATAAAGTAATGCACATTCTAGCTTGTTACGAGCAAAAACAGTTTAAGTTAAAAAGCATTAGAACAGAAGGTTGGATTGGTAATTAATCTTTGTATTCATATGATCCTAATTAGGAAGGTCTTAAAAAAGCTAGACGTTCATGGATTGCAATGAAGCAATCTACCAATGCCAACAAAAAAATTATAGATCAATGTTGTCTTTTGATGCAGGAAAGCTAGAACTACACACCGCTATTATGTTTTTATGCAACATCATGCAATCTATATAAATATGTACATGACAAAACAAAGAACGTTACTTTAGCGGTTGGCATATTCTCACAAAGAACACAAGTATTAAAGAATGATGGATACTCGGTATTCACATGTGCTGATACCTGTGTGTTGGAAATAAGTCTTGTGCGTCCACGAAATTTAGGTGTTTTTAAATTTGGTGTGTGAGTCTGTTCAAGTGTGAATGTGTGTGTGCACGTTCGCGTTTTATGTTTGTGTAGAGCTCTGTTGCGCGTTCGTCTGTCTAGGAGGACGTTGTGCGGCCTGAGCACCGTTGCATGCCGTGTACGTCGGGTGTGGGGTGACCACGACCCAGGTTTCTGTTGTTTGGTTATTATATGGCTCATGAATGAAAACACTACATAAATCATGATAATAGAAACCGTCGTCTATAAGGCTAAAACCATCATCTATAGCTTATAGATGACGATAATCACTAATTGACGATGGTTTTCGGTCGTCTACGACTATTATCGTCGTCTATAAGATAATTGATGACCACCACTACTAGCCATCGTCAATTAGATACTCCTGCCACGTGACACCTAGTAGAGATTATAGACGACGGTGGTACGGTGCCCGTCGTCTATAAGGGCTTTTATAGACGACGATTTTTTTGTGGCCATCGTCTATAATTATGGCTTATAGACGACGGCTATTCCTCCACCGTCGTCTATTAATATGGCTTATAGACGATGGCTAAGCGCCAGAAACCGTCGTCTATAAGGCTCGCATTAAAAAAAACAGAAAATGTTGGCCTGGCTTCGAGGCCAGCCCTGACTCGATGACCAGCTCACACAGGCAGAAAACAATATACACAAGCACAAGCATATATACCACAAGAAACATTGCAAAACAGTTCGGAAACAATACACGCGACACACGCCACATTACACGCTACCCCGTCCACTACCGGAGTTTGGAAAGTCGTCCTCCTGCAGTCGTCCAAGCGGCGGAAGCTGGGGCGATGGTGTGCGAGCCTCCGTCTCCGATCCTGTGATTTGCAAGTGTGGTTAGACAAGTTACAAGTATAAACATGCATATTTGACTACATTTGCTTATTAAAATGCAGAATTAAGCAAGTTAGCTAGATTTTGCTATGTTTGAGTAAGTTTGCTCATATTTTAGTAAGTTTGAGCAAGATCGACTAAGTTTGAGCAAGTTTAACTAGTTTTCGCTATATTTGAGTGAGTTTGAGCAAGTTTGACTAGTTTGAGCAAGTTTAACTAGTTTTGGCTATATTTAACTAGTTTTGGCTATATTACTCATCATATTTACTAAGTTTGAACAAGTTTAACTAGTTTTGGCTATATTTCAGTAAGTTCGATTAAATTTTTCAGAATTTGAACATGTTTAACTTTATTAGCTATTTTGAGTAATTTTGTACCTGTGCACCTGTTGTCGGCACCTGCACACTGCACCTGCAGCAGCTCCAATGGCGGCGCCCACTACGGAAAGACAACCTGCTGTCCTGCGGCCATAGCCTGCAAATACGAACCAAATCATTTTACATAGCATTTATATATTACAAATATTATGTATAACAGTCAGAATTTACCTGCATGGCATCTTGCAACTCGAGCATGTACGAGATTTGATACTCGTCCCTATCCCTGAGCACCGCTGCCTGCATCTCATCCCTAGCCCTGAGCGCCGCTACCTGCATCTCGTCCCAAGCCCTCAACGCTTCTTGCGTCCATTGGAGCTCCTCCCGGACACTCCGTAGCTCCAGCTCTTGGGTCATACGGCTGTTGTTGGACCCACCCTGCTGCGACGAATAGGCTCTCGAGGAAGACCGCGTCCGTCTCGAGTCAACCACTCCATTGAAGATGGCTATCCTAAATAATGGGGTAATATTATTAAATTTTCGTATCTCAAAATTTGTGATAGTAAACCAAAAATATCAAAACTCACCGTGCATGGGGTTTCCCGCCACCGCTTGCATACGCGGCTTTGGGGATAATTGTTGGTGCACTCTCCCAATCGTACCCTTCGTCTCGAAGCCTCCGCGCCCCCTGCCCGTACTTTGCCTGGAAATGTAGAAAAATAGTGTCTTCAGAACTATTAAAGAGAATTTAATTAAGTTAACAAAATAACTTACCAACACCTCTGTTGCCGCCTAAGAACACAGCTGGTCAGGCTGCGACGGGTCACGTCCCAAATGAACCCTATTCCACACCTCTATAGGTGTCAGCTCCCGACTGCTCTCTCACTCCTATCGATACGTGTTAGCACAATGAAGATGATAAAATTACTTAAATAAAATTCGAGAAACACTTACCATCCGTTTAGCTAGACGTATGTACCCGTCTCCACCTAAACGGTGTTTCGATTCCCTCCCTCTACTATCTCTACGGGTCTGAGGCAAGTCTTGAAAATACTGGCTCACCCAATGGGCACACAGAGCACAGTACGCGTCCGGACAGGCATCAAGCCACGGTGCGCTGACATGTACACCATTGTTCACAATTGGATAATGAAGCAAATAAAATAAAGACTTTACCTCTGCGTACTACGCCTCCATCAAGTACTTGTCGGCCACGTCCCTGAACTGTCCGGGCTCACCCTCGTCCAGATGCAACTTGAAGTATGCCTTGGTAGCTTGAATGCAAGCCGTCGAGAGTGACTGCATCACGAGCTTCCTGGCGTTGTTATGGAAGACAATATGAGCGTGATCCAGTTGCTGGGCCTCGTCCTCCAAACGGTATCGTGCCTATAATAAATTTGTATTAAACAAATATTCTCAATCTATAATATAATTGTATTACACAAATATTCTTTATACTTACCATGAAGTCGTGCCACACAACCTCCTGGTGGTCATCGTGGGCAAGGTCCTAGGCCGTGGCGTAATCGTCCGAAGACGTAGCAGCTACCCCGTTCACTACACCGGGGTAGTGCAAACGGACTAGACGGCCCACGGTGGAGACGGGGGCGGCCACGGTGGGGGCGCCAGGGAGGGGGCGCCAAGGAGAGGGCGCTAGAAAGAGGGTGCCGGGAGGGAGTGCACGGCGAGGTGGCACCGGGAGAGGGTGGCACATGGGGAGGGGGCACCGTGCAGGGGCGGTGGGGAGAGGCGGCGGTGTACCTCGATAGAGCGATCCTCCTCGCTGGATGGCGGCGGCGGCCATCCGCGACGACGACGGTG
This sequence comes from Neostapfia colusana, assembly GCA_030760725.1. Lineage (NCBI taxonomy): Eukaryota > Viridiplantae > Streptophyta > Magnoliopsida > Poales > Poaceae > Neostapfia > Neostapfia colusana. The sequence goes on from JASWHV010000007.1 coordinate 27,789,362, forward strand.
ACGATGGCCCTCGACAAAATCGAGGGGGCAGCGGTGGACCTCGGCACGGTGCAGTCCTCCTCAGTGGCGTCGACGGCGGCCTTTGGCGATGGTGGCCCTCGACAAGGATGGTGGTGGCGGCGGCCCTCGGCGACGACGCGGCGGCGGTGGAGGTGCGGCACGGCGGGTGGAGGCGCGGAGTGGCCAAATGAGGAACACTGCGCGGAGGGGTGCCCGGGAAATAAACACTAATTAACGACGGTGTACTTGAACCATCGTCTACAACGTCTTATTGACGACGGTGTCGATTGCGGCCCATGTTGACGAGGGCCTTTATTGTCGATGGTGGGCCATCATCTATAAGGACCGAGACCTTATAGACGATGGTACTAGGTTAACCGTCATCAATTAATGACTAATTGGCAACGGTAGATTCTAGCCGTCGTCAATCAGTTTATTGATGACGACACTGTCATCAATAATTTTGGCCGTTGTATCTTGCTGCGATCCCTATAGTGAAACGATGCAACTCTCGCATCACAACCCAGTGTTCTTCCTCTGAGTTCGCGTGTGTATCATCAACCTTCACCTGCGTCGGCAGTCACGGCGAGTTTCCGGCAATTGGCATCAGGGCCGGCTATAGGCTAGTGTGAGGACCTGGGGTCCCGACATCTCAGAATCTCGCTAAGGGTTGTTGCGATATACAACACCGAATAACACACATGTAAAAACATAAAGCGGGAGCTAAGTTTTATTACAGAAAGGTGTTTAAACATACTTTACATCAAGTACCGTTTATAGTCTACACTTGCGCGCGTAGACTAAACAAAAAGAGTTCACATTCAGCCCGTGAACGTGTCCTCGCTAGCACACACACAACCCACTATCAACATTGTGGCGTGCATGGCTCCCACTCGAAAGTTGTTCCCTCTGGGGGACCCGTCTCCTCCTAGGGAGCATCCTCCTCTTTATAACCCCCTGCATATACTCCAACAACAAGCAGTGAGCATGAAGGCTCAGCAAGACTGACCCGACACCGCTAAACATGAAACTCGACATGCTGGAATTGAGGTGTACAATAGGAAAGGAACTTTGCATAAATACTCGCCTAATTACTTGAGTCCTGCTTTCAAGTTTTAGCCTCATGGAAATGATAACCTTGTGCTAAGCAACATAGGCAGTCCGCAATCAAACAAGAAACGCATTCCTCCTATGTTCCCTACCTAAGGTTAAAAAGAAACTTTTATTTGCTCTAATCTAAAGCACATCATTAACATTCCAAGTATTACTTCAAAACAACAACTTTAATTCATGACAACTATCCTATTCCATCTACATCACGATACAGTGAACAAGTGGTACTCACTAATCGCGAGGGACGACAATTATAATTGATTTACACCTGCAGGGTTACCTGAATAACACATCACATATGCGCGTACTCGATGTTGCCTACAACAACCATCCCGAACATCGTACGCAACAACCTTTCATCCATTAGCCAAGTGTTGAACCGATCCTATTGTCCCAAGCAAGAGATCCCTACGGGGAGCAACCTATGTGCCCGCTAGCGGATTTACACCTTGCTGCTCTCATCCAACCCCTTTGGACGACAAGCACTGCCTCAACATCCAGCTACCTGAATTACATTGGTTTCCCGGTTCCCATATAGCCGGTATGTCTTCGGTACTGTTCTAGCTTGTTCAACAGGCCCGCACACGGCTCGGTCCTCAACCGACACAAGCAGAGCTACGACAACACAGGCCCCAATGTCCTGCTTCTCCTACTCACTGCTCGATCTCATTTTCATGTCATGTGCTTCATTGTCAATCTCAATAACTGAGTGGTGTGCCTCTAAGTCTATTCTTGCGAGTAGTTCCGACTACTCAACTTGTACCGAATCCTATACTAATTGGAGCATTGTTGTGGCTACTCGAGGTTAATCACTTAGACTCAAACCCCCTGGTTCTCTTGGCTATGCAACTGGGTTTTCAATTAAGAACCTACTGCACAATCACTGAACTCGCAAAGTAAGTGATAAAGATAAAACTTTGTAATTAAGGTTAATGCAAACCGAAGCTTGCCTTGCTGCTGGTCATCGACTAAAACTTCCTTCAGAGGGATACAATCCAATATCTCCAGGGTTTCATCGACTTCAGTGACTACACATAAAAGAAATACAATGCATGTCAGATTCAAATGCAAAGGTGTTGAATTTAGAATGTGAAGACTATAACTCTAGCTAGACATCACTTCTGAATCTGAAATTTTTACTGTGGTTTTGTGACAACCTAAACAGAGACTTGGCCAAATTTCATTTGAAGCAAGGCTCATTTGATTCCTGCACAAATAAATGTATAAATGGTCCTTATTAGAGCTTCTAAGATTTTCTAAGGATTTTCATGGAGCAAGCCATTACTTTCTGGAAACTAGTGTTTATGATGGTTCTAATGGAATTTGTTTCAAGTTATTTTAAGAAACCTAGAGAAAGTTATGATCTAACTAAGTTTGAGAAAATTCTGAAAAATGTTTCTGTATATTTTTTCATTTTCTTAGGGGCAGTTCACTAAATCACACAATTAAATAGACTTAATGAACTCGTATGGATCTGAAAATTTTCATGTGACTCAAGCATATTAATATGAACATCCTGGCCAGATTTTAGAACTTTCCACAAAGTGGATCTCCAGCTAAAATTCCCAAAACTTTAAATTTTAGGGAATTCATTCTGCAAAAAGAAAGGCTTTCAAGGACTGAAACTTGTTTTGCTGAAAAGTAATCAGAGAGAGGAATCCAATAAAATTTGTTTGACCAAATTTGGACATTCCTACTGAAACTTGTGTGTGTTCAAAGTTTTGGAGGGAAATCTGGAAAAGAAAACCCGAAATGTTTAAACTGTTGACACCCGGGTCCCACGGTACAGTAGCTTCTTCTACCTCCCACCAGCTCCCGAGCGTGCGCCGAACAGAGGCAATGGCGTGAGCTGTTCTCGGCCGTTTCTCCATAATTTTGGAAACGGTTTCTTCCTACATTATCCTTGGAGCACGGCACACACGCCAGACACCATCTCACATCTCAGCATCTCTTGAAAACCCATCGGCGACCCCGGCGACAGAACTGAGCTTGGGTCCGATGGTGAGAACACATCTCGGCAGTGAACACGACAATTGGAGGGCTTGTACATCACCACGGGGTCATGGGGAAGCTAACCGTGCCCCCCTCTTGGCCGGAGATCGCCGGGAAGGTAGACTTCACCGGTGACCCGAAGCTTTTTAGCCGCCGGCGGCGAAAACACGATGCTATGCTCGCCGGCTGGATGAACTTGGCTAAGATTCGGCCTAGGTGATCGTGGTGCTCTTCTAGCTCTAGCTAAACCATAAAATCAGATGACCAAGTGGTCGGGGTGAATTTCTCGTTTTGGTTCTCGGAGTTCCGTAACCTAGCCGACACAAAAACTGGAATTCCGGCTCACCGGCAATGAGGGAGCTCACACGGGTGTAGAAGGACAAAGTAATACTCGGTTGCTAACCTCCGTGACAATTTTTCCGAGCCAGAGAATCTTTGGTGCGGCCAGGTGAAGAAGATTCCCACCGGCGGTTTTGCTCTGTCCTGAGGAAGAAGATCGCCAGGTACAGCTTGAAAGACGCCGTGAATCAGCTCGGGGCTGTGTCAAGGACGTCTAGGGAAGTCAGGCGATCCCATTTATGGCCTTAGCTTGATGTGAAATCTCCGAGTTCGGCTGGTTGACGGTGGAGGGCTCGGTGCAAGCGAGCGGCGATGGTGAGCGACGTTTCTGTGCGAGCGAGCGATGAAGCAGTGTGAAAATGAGCTTTTGCACACTCAGGCTCGGTGATAAGAGGGCGCGGGACGCTGCTTGGTGGACAGGAACCGAGAACAGCTGCTGCACGCCGTGGCATCCGCGCGAGCACGCGCAAGAAATTGGGCAACACGGTTGTGGAGTCGGTTCCTCACTTGTGTTACTGATAATGGGCCCCACCAATTCAAATTTGTCCTCGCAAATTGAATTCTTACTGTTGCACAAATTTTGGGACCCTCCTGCCCTCTAAACATTGATCAAACCACCAAATGACTATTTGATTTTGAATAATTCAAAATGTGGAGTGATTTGAATGAAATTGCATCAAATGTGCAATATGAAATTCAAATTCAGTTTGGATTTGCCCCAACTAGCTCATGTCGCGATAAATCCCAAGTGGGATGAAACTTGGTGGAGTAGTTCATAAAAATGTGGTGAGTGTGAATATGAATCCCTCTTTTGAATTCATGTGATGGAAGTAGTTTGAATTTGAATCTAAGTTCAAACTAGCCCTTTAATAATTATATCCAAAAGTACCTAAAAAATATTTGGATTTGCATGAAACTTGGCATGAGCATTCCTAAGAAAGTTTAGGATTTAATAATGAGCTCAGCCTCTAAAGGATTCATGTGGGAAATACCACTTTTTGGATTTTGTGACTTCTTCCTCTAATCATCCTATTGATGGTGGTTACTTGCTCTTCACATGTGTTCATATGATTACCACAATATGAGATGTGGTGTGTGGTGTGATGAAAACTTTTGCAAGTCAAAATATTGGTCCTTTACAGCTGGGTGGCGGTCGCGACGAGGAGTACGTCATTGGCATTGCGTCCGCGTGAGCAGAGGCAGTCCTGATGGGAAAGATTGGAGGAAGAGGAGACAATGCTACCGGGAGAGGAGAAGATGTCAGAGATGGAAGCAGCTCGGTCCAACAGGTGATCCGCGAGGTGAGCGGGGGAACCCCCTTCCCCATGCTCACGAAGACAAATTATTCAGATTGGGCACTGCTTATGAAGGTCAATCTCAAGGCTAGGATGCTTTGGGAGGCGATCGAGACCAGAAATGTGGAGCAGCACAAAGACATGCAGGCACTGGATGCGCTCTACAGTGCTGTTCCGCCGGAGTTGTGGCAGGTGATCGCGGACAAGGACACGGCGAAGGAGGCGTGGGATGCATCGCCACGATGCGCATCAGAAACGGCCAAGTCAGGAAGACATCCGCTCAGAACTTGTGCCGGCAGTTCGACGCAGCGACGTTCAAGGAGGAAGAGTCTCTGGAGGGCTTTGCACTTCGGTTCAGTGGTATGGCATTGATCCTCACAACTCTTGGCGATAAGATTATGGAGACTTAAGTTGTAGATAAGATGATCCTAAGTGTTCCTCTACGCTTCAGGCAAGTTGTGGTAGCTATTACTACATTACTTGATGTGTCGATGCTCATGGTGGCCGATCTGACCAGAAGACTCAAAGCTGCGGAGGATGTCTTCGAAGATCCGCCGTCAGTGATGCAGCACGATGGGAAACTCTATCTCACATAAGAAGAGTTGCAGGCAAGGCAAAGAAAACGTGAAGCCGAGCATCGTTATGGAGAAAGCAGTCGCACCGACGGGGGTCGCCGTGGTGGTGGAAGGCAAGGTCGTGGCCCAGGTCACATAAATGATGGAGGATCATTTTCAGATGGTTCGTTGGGCGGATCCAACAATTGCAGTAGAAAGGAATGCAGGAGGTGTGGAAAACTCGGACACTGGGCTCGGGATTGCCGTGTAAAGCCGAAGAAAGAACAACACTACAACAATACGATTCACTTACGACGGCCAAAACCGTCGTAAGGTCTAAACCATTGTAATTAGCTTAATTATGATGGTTTAAGCCTAATTGCGATGGTTTCTAGCCGTCATCAGGGTTTGGTCGTAAATTAAGTAACTTACGATGGCCACCATCGTAAGTTACGCAGCATACGACGGCGGCCTGTAGCTGTCGTATGTAACAGTCTGGGCCACGTGGTGGGCTAGGCTATACCACTTATGACGGCCTGAACACGGCCGTCGTAAGTTAGTTGGGCTTACTTACGACGGCCATAGCAGCCGTCGTAAGTAACATAGGCTAACTTACGAGGTTGACGAAGGGTGATGGGCCCCACCAGTCAGCCTCTGTTTCCTCCGCGGGGATCAGTTTGCGGCTAGGATTTTGTGTGGCTGCGCGGGTGTAACTTCATGGGCTGCGGTGTGGCCGCGAGCTCGGTGTCCCGATTTAAATACACAACCAGAGTTTAAACTTTTCCGACTTAGATCAAATTTTGAAACCCCATATCATTTAGTAGGAATGTCCAAAATTTGTGAAACAAATTTTGTTGGATTTCACTCAGTCAGTACTTTGCAGAAACGCAGAGAATTTCATCTGAAGATCTCTGTAATGTTCTCCAAAATTCATTAAATTTAAATTTTGGGAATTAATTCCAGAAGATCCCTGTTATGGAATTTTCTCTTATTTGGCCAGAAGATCCTTCATAACTCTAGTGGTCTCCTGTAAAAATTTAAGCTTCATTGGAGTACATTGGCTAGGATAAACTCTAATCCAAAGTGCAGCATTGATTTAGAATTTCCAAAATAAACAGAGACTTTTTCAGCAATTTGCCCCAACTTTAAAAATCCATTTCTTCCTGTAGGTAACTCGAAATATTATGAAACCAAGTTTGCTAGAACCAGGGAGACCTCCTTTGTTTAGACCTTCACTTTGAGCTATGTCAAAACTTCATATTTGGGATCAAAATTCAGAGAAGCCTTGTACTTGTGGGAATTTCGGAAACCACAAGCTTCCATGAAACCTCCCCAAATTTTGCTTAGATCATCCTTATAGAGTCTAGTGTCCACTGGAAAAATACCAAAGACAATTAAGAAACCTTAATAGCAGTAGCTAGTAATAGAAGTTTAAATTCTTATAATTCATTAGCACTTATACACATATTTTGTTGCATATCATATAGTGGCCGAAGTTGAGGACACTGCGGAGCCATTGGAAGTCCTCCCACCAGAAGCTAACTTTCCCTTTGACTCGCAACCAGGCAAGCCCCGATTTGCATTTAATTACTTTTTGCAAAGTTTTGATTTGTATCACTTATGTATAGGGTGAAATGCTTGCATTAGAGTTAAGGTGATTGAAACCCCATTTGCATGACTTATAAATCCTATGGAGGGTTGGGTAGTTTACGACTTGATGAGTAGAGAATGCCATGCTAATGTTCTTAGGATCTCTGTAGAGATCGAGTGGTTGGAATCTACTCACGGGATAGGAATTTTATCACACGGGATAGAAAGAGAGTAAGAATGGCTTAAGAAGGTGAAACTGAGACCCAGCAGGGAGGATAGGATGCAGTGAGCGTAGGTCGCACATGCGTAGCCCTGTTGGTGTTGGTTGAGAACCGAGCCGTTGCGGACCTGCTGGACAAGTTTGAACAGTTCCGGATGCATAATGGCATATGGGAACCAGGAAACCGATGCAATTGGTTAACCTAGGTGCCAAGGCTTACCCAACCGTTTCATAGGAGTGGGTTGTGGGTAGCAAGGTATTAATCTGCCGGTGGCACAGACACGCTCCACGTGGGGACTTTCTGCCCGTTACTGATGGACCGGTTCGGCATTTAGATTTCCTTTGAAAGGTTGCTGCATACAACAGAGTAGGGAGGTGTGAAGCACCACACTTCTGAAAGTGGGTGTATGTGACGTGTTATCCGGATGTCTATTGATTGCAATCACCGTCCCTCGCGGTTATTTGAGTACCGCTTGTTCCCTGCGCTGCGACGTAGTAATAATTGAAAGAAGGCAGAAGAATATGATGCATTGATCTATTATTGTCTTGAAACCATGTATGCTGTAGATGTAGAGCTCATTAAGTTTATCTTCCATTTTGGGCATAACCACATCGGAGGAAAGAGTTTCTTGTTTGATTGTGGACTTCCGATTGGAGGGCTGCCTAAGGCATATTAATCTGCTGCTATAAAACTGAAAGTAAGGATTAACATGTAGGTGTGTGTTTATCGCAATATATTTTTCCTATATTACAAATCCCTGTATGTAGAGTTTCATGTTTAGAAGTGTCGGTTAAGTCTTGCTGAGCCATCGTGCTCACGGTTGCTATAATTGAGTTGCTGCAGGTGAGGGTTATGAGGAAGGATCCGAGGACGAGGTGATGCCCCCGTCGGGGTACACGGCCGAGCTGGAGCCCTGCACGCCGCCGTGATCTTCGTATGAGTGTTGCTAGTGTATAGCATCCCCGGGCTGGACGACTTCACTTTTTGCATAGCTAGGAGGAGGGTGTAGCTATGAATAATACTTCCGTTGTACATTACTTTTGTAAAATACTTCCGCTGTACATTACTTTTGTAAAATACTTCCGCTGTTTTACGTAAAACAAAAGTTTGTACGTTGTTCTTAATATTTTCCTGTGTGCTGTTGGGTGCCGCATCGCACGACACTACCCTCTGTGATCCAGGAGTGGGAGGACCACGGGGTGGCCCTGACGTAACCGTTTGAGAATTTCAAACTTTTCAACCATTCGAGTACTTCTTTCTTTTCTTTGGTTCGAAGACAGAAGGAAGCACGTGGTTTACCACCACTTTCAGAAAATCTCAAGAGTTGGACGGTTACAAAGCTCAGCCTGATCCTTTCGAGCCTTTATATTCTCTTTCATTTCGCACGTCATGTTCATGCATGTGCTTCTGATACATTTCCCCATGTTATGCTCTTGATGCATGACATCAGTGTTGTGCATTAGTATCAACGACGTCACATATGGTAGCTCCCATAGTCTACATATATGAGTCCAATTGTGATCATCTCCGAAACCGACAAAATATCCAGGACGATCTTTATCTAGCAACAGTTTATCCAACATATCAGATATTTCCTACCCGTTAAGACGTTTCGATGGTCCTTTAGTGAAAACAGTGTCCTTTCTAAATACATTTCTCTGTTGTCTAAACATGTGATTCAAAGGAAGCCAACGTCCGTGACAATCAAAGTAACATATCTTTCCTCCATGAGTAAGTCAAAAACAGTCAGTGTCAGAAGCACAAATTGGACACGTCAAACGACCGTGAGTGCTCTATCCAGAAAACATGCATTACGCCTGAAAATCATGGACAGACCACAAACAAGCAGCTCGAAGGTTGAATCGCTGCTTCTTGTAATTGTTGTACGCTTCGACTCCTGTCCACAATATTTTTAATTCTTCGATCAGCGGTTTCAACATCACGTTGAGACGTGACCCAGGATGATCCGGCCCAGGTAAAATGAGGCTAAGGAACATGAACTCATACTTCATACAGAGAGCCGATGGTAGATTGTACGGAATGACAAAGACAGGCCAACAGGAGTATGGTGAAGCATTTGTACTGAACGACGAGAATCCATCTAGATCAAACATTTCTCGCATAATGGCCAAACTCTAGATCAAACCGTTCCAGCACCTTCCATGCCTCACCGTCGGACGGATGCGTCATGACTTCTTTGTTCTGACGTACACCTTCTTTGTGCCATCTCGTGTGTGCGGTAGCTTTTTTCGAACGAAACAAACGCTTCAATCGAGGTGTCATGGGTAAATATCGAAGCTGCTTATGTACCACTTCTGTCATAACATTTTCACCATCTTCATTAACGAATTTGACATACCTCGATTCACCACATTGTAAACATTTCTTCTCTTTCGCATGTTCTTTCTTGAAAAGCATGCAGTTGTCTGGACACACATCAATCTTCTCATATTTCATACCAAGACACGAAAGCAATTTCTTCGCGTGATACATATCTTTAGGCACTTTATGGGGACGTGGAAGGATATCGCTGATCAATTTGATGAGGTCATTGTAACAGTTATTAGAAAAAAAATACTTAGACTTAGTTACCATAAGTCTAGTCATGAAAGTGGGGAGGGTCACTTCCGTGTGTTCATGCAGCGGCTGTTCTAAAGCTTTTAGAAGCTTGAAGAACACTTCAACCTCCGTTGTAGGTGGATCCTCCATAAGGTCTGGTTGTATAGCTTCTAGCATCTCATCCATCCTATCATCCCCTGTAATATCATCAATGTCCTCTTCCACTTCTTGTACAGCTTTAAAAGCCATCTCACCATGAAAGGTCTAGACCTCATAACGTGGCGTGTAACCGTTTCGACACAAATGTATCGAAAGTTCCACTTTGTCCAAAAACTTGGTATTACGGCACTTCGTACATGGGAACCGCACCTTATCGGTATTTGACAACAAAAATGCTCGATCTACAAAAGCATCTGTCTTGGCGAACCATTCATCTGAGTGCCCACCAGATCTGCTCTTCCAACCAGTATACATCCAACAGCGGTCTTCACTCATATTTTACTCTGTAGTATAAACCTAGAGAAATTACGTTCACTTTACATCTATTGGAAGGGATAGGTTCTAAACCCACCCAAGAGTGCCCGAGAGGAGCGTGCTTATAACGAGACGCGGGGTCCGAATCCAGAAAATTTTTTGGCAACATAACCCGCTGTTCTCCAACTGCATGCCTGATAATGGTGCAGCGGAGAACATTAGGGTTACGCAGTCAAAATTTCGTCCGAATCCAGACCCCGCGTCTCGTCATAAGCACGTCCCCTTGGTCACTCCCAGGCTGTCCAAAAAGGGACAATTCCGAACCTACACGTCTCACATGTGTAACGCATGTGAGACAGGCCGGTCTGAACCGGGTGACGCGTATTGTATATGTTACGTTAATCTTACATTTTATTGTGATTTACGAGAGAGAGGTAAGCGAGAGAGAGGAGGAAAGAACGAGGACAATTAGGGCTAAAAATGGCCGGAGAGTGCTCGGCGACGGATGCGGGCGGTGGAGGAACTCCGACGACCTTGTTCTACGACACAGATGGACAAAAAATCTTGGGACATGATCGGTTGGCTTCACAGAAACCTAAGAAGTGTTAAACTAGTTGGCTACAGCGGCGGCGGCCATGGCCATGGAACCAACGACGCTTCTTGATCTAAATCACACGGTTCTCAATAGTTATCTTGGCGGCGGCCATGTCCATGAAAATTGACCTTTAAATGGCCCGTGTCGAGCCATATATGGATTGTGTCAGGCTGAGCCGACCCGAAGCCCGTTTATTTATATATCGATATTATACACTATAGTCAACTAAACCAAAATTAAGTAATGTAATTAAATAATAAATTAATCATTAACTAACCTAATTAATAAAAAACTAAATTAAGAACTAAATGAACTAAATTAATTAATTTAATTACTAAATGAACTAAATTACTTACTAAATTAACTAAATTAATTACTAAATGAAATAAATGAACTAAATTACTTAGTAAATAAACTAAATTAATTATTAAATGAACTAAATAAACTAAAATTAATTACTACATGAACTAAATTAATTATTAAATGAACTAAATAAACAAAACTAATTACTAAATGAACTAAATTAACTAAATTAATAACTAAATAAAATGTACCTCGAAGTGGCGGCGAAGCAGGGCAGGCTTGGGGCCGAGCAGCGGCGGCGGGGCCGGCGCGGCGCGGGGAGGCGCGAGGCAGCGGCGCAGCCGGGGAGCGCGGGGCGGCGGCGGCGCGGCGGCGTGGGGAGGCGCACAGGGCGGCGGGGCGGTGTGGGGAGGTGCGCAGGGGAGCGCGGGGCGGCCGGGGGAGCGCGGGGCGGCGGCGTTGGGGCGGTGTGGGGCGGCGGCACGACCGGGGAAGCACGGGGCGGCGGGACGACGTGTGGAGGCACGGCGGCAGCGGAGGCGGTGCGGGCTCGGGCTGAATGAGCTCGAGCCTGGGCTGGGGCGGCGGTTTAAACCCGCAACTTACGACTGCCACTTAACTTACTACGGCTGTAAACTAAGCCGTCGTAAGTTACTCTTAGTTTTTAACCACGCTTTAACTTACGACGGCTTAGGGTTACGGCCTTCGTAAGTTATACGTAACTTACGACGGCCATGGGCCCAAGTCCGTCATAAGTTAGTTTACTTATGACGACCCACAGCGAACGTCGTAAGTTAGGTTACTTACGACGGCTAGCCGTCGTAAATAACTTAGCTGTCGTAATGTGTTAGGTTTCTTGTAGTGTTGTCAGTCTCAGTCAGTTGAAAGAAGAGGGATACACAATTGAGATCAAGAATAGGTCGATGAGGGTCTATGAACCAAGTGGCAGGCTGCTGGCGAAAGTGGATCGTGGTCAGGATCATTTATTCATTCTGCACTTGCCATTGACTCATGCGAATTGTCTGGCAGTGAAAGGCGCAGGGGAAGCCTGGAGATGGCATGCGCAATTCGGGCATGTCAATGTGGCAGCACTGAAGAAACTGGCTAAGGAGGAGTATGTTCGTGGTCTGCCTGCGATCGACAAGCTGGACCATCTCTATTAACCATGTCTTGCTGGCAAGCAGAGGAGATCAACGTTCCCGGAACGGAGTGACTTTCGTGCCGAACGACCACTGGAGCTGGTACAAGGGGACCTATGTGGTCCTATAACACCGACCACTCCGAGTGGAAGCAGGTATTTCTTACTCTTGGTGGATGATCGGAGTAGAGACATGTGGATAAGCCCGATGCCCACTAAAGATTGTGCAGCCGAGGCGATCAAACTCTTCAAAGCACAAGCTGAGTGTGAGTCGGGTCTTAAACCTGGCACACTTCACACTGATAACGGAGGAGAATTCACATCACATGAGTTTGCTGAGTATTGTGCCAGAGAGGGAGACCCTATTGTCCGCAACAAAATGGTGTTGTAGAGCGTCAAAATGGCACAGTGGTTGCTGCAGCTACGTGTATGTTCAAAGCCAAAAATCTGCCGGGATGGCTATGGGGAGAGGCAGTGGTAACTGCCCTATATATGCTGAACAGATGCTCAACAAGAAGTGTAACTGGCATGACTCCGTTTGAGGCATAGTTTGGGAGGAAACCAGCAGTTCATCACCTAAGGGTGTTCAGATGCATTGCTTTTGTCCGGAATACGACACCCCATCTCAAGAAGCTGGAAGATCGAGGGCGAAAGATGATATTCATAGGATATGAGCATGGGTCAAAAGCATACAGAGTATATGACACAGTTGCGAAACGCGTCCATGTGTCACGATATGTAATCTTCGACGAGGAAGCTCAATGGGATTGGGAGAATGATCATGTGCAAAACCGGGCTGATCTAAGAGATGACATCTTTACAGTGGAATATAATCTTGGACATGCACGGACTCTAGCTGTAGGAGGAGGATATCAGCAGGAACGTGATGATGTTCTGGATGATGGACTCTTGACCCCGCAAGCTGAACCATCGATAGAGGAACCTAGAGAACTAGAGCGGGAAATAGAGTTTGCAACACCACCCAGTGACGTACGTGAACGTCTAGATGATGATCATGATGAAGACATCCCCTTGAGGTTCAGAAGGCTTGATGATATTATTGGAGTAGCACCACCACCTGGTTGTGTGCCACGTGCACTGATGACAAGGGAGCAAAGTATGGTGAGTTCAGATGAACCAAATTCTTTCTCGGAGGCGTGCAATCATCCATGCTGGAGAAAAGCAATGAAAGACAAGGTGGACTCGATAGAGGAAAACAATACTTGGTCACTTCTTGATCTACCTCAAGGTCGAAAAGCAATTGGTTTGAAGTGGGTTTACAAGCTGAAAAGGGATGAGCATGGAGCAGAGGTAAGACATAAGGCTCCGTTAGTCGTAAAGGGGTATGCTCAAAAGTCTAGGATCGACTACAATGAAGTTTTCGCGCCAGTGGCACGCCTGGACACTGTGCATATGCTCATCGCCCTGGCTGCACATAGGGGTTGGGAGTTGCACCATATGGATGTAAAATCCGCTTTTTCTATATGGGGACCTTCAAGAAGAAGTTTACATACAACAACCGATAGGTTTTGAATGTCCAGGTAATGAACACAAGGTATTCAAGTTCAGAAAGGCACTCTATGGGCTACACCAAGCACCTCGTGCATGGAATGAGACATTGATGAGACTCTATTGTCATTCGGTTTCAAGAAGAGTTCATATGAACATGCAATCTACACTAGGCGTGGAGATGATCATCAGTTGGTTGTGGGGATTTATGTTGATGATCTAGTGATTACCGGGGAAAACAATGATGATATCAAGCGTTTTAAGGTGCAAATGGCCAAGGTATTCAAGATGAGTGATCTGGATCTTCTCCACTATTATCTGAGCATCGAGGTGAAGCAAAATAGTGAGGGAATCTTCATGAGTCAGGGAATGTATGCTGGAAAAATTCTATAAAGGAGTGGGATGGTCGGGTGTAACCCATGTCAAGTTCCAATGGCGACCAGACTGAAACTAAGCAAGGAGAGCAAGGAACCTCCTGTTGATGCAACAACATACCGAAGTATAGTAGGGAGTATAAGGTATCTGGTGAGCACACGTCCGGACTTGGCTTTTTCAGTCAGATATGTGAGCAGTTTCCTTGAAGACCCCAAGGCAAGATCATATGGCGGCTGTGAAACATATCTTGAGATACTTAGAAGGGACCAAAAATTGGGGACTGTGGTACATAAAGGAGGAGAAAATGGTCCGTTTGGGCTTAAGTGACAGTGATTATGCTGGGGATATTGACTTAAGGAAGAGCACTATAGGAGTTATGTTTTTCTTAGCAGACGGCCCAATTACATGGCAATCAACAAAACAAAAAGTCGTTGCACAATCCAGTTGTGAGGCTGAGTATATCGTGGCTGCAAATGCAGCATTGCCAGGGAATATGGTTTGCTCGAGTGTTGGCAGAAATGCAGGCTTCAGAGATTAGTACACCAACGCTGAAGGTGGATAACAAGTCGGCTATAGCACTGATCAAGAATCCTGTGATGCACGGGCATAGCAAGTATATTGAGGTTAAGTAGGGATCTGGCAGAACAAAAGAAGATCGAAGTTGAGTTCATCAGAAGTGAAGATCAACTGAGTGACATTCTGACAAAACCACTTGGTAAGTTGAAATTTCAGGAGCTTCGCTCTAGAGTTGGCGTTGTTGATATGGGCGCATGACACAACAAGACTTCGAAGGAGATTGTTGGAAATAAGTCTTGTGCGTCCAGGAAATTTAGGTATTTTTAAATTTGGTGTGAGTCTGTTCAAGTGTGTGTGCATATTCACGTTTTATGTTTGTGTAGAGCTCGGTTGGGCGCTGATCTGTCCAGGAGGCATCGTGCGGCCTGAGCGCCGTTGCATGCCGCTGCATGCTGTTGCAGGCCGTGTACGTCGGGTGTGGGGTGACCACGACCCAGGTTTCTGTTGTTCGGTTATTATATGGATCATGAATCAATGAAAACGATGCAACTCTCACATCACAACCTGGTGTTCTTCCTCTGAGTTCGCGTGTGTATCATCAACCTTCGCTGGTGTCGGCAGTTGCGGCGAGTTTCCAACACTGTAGGCCAGCATGGGGGGAGGGCGCCGAGATTGGCTGGGGGAGAACCGAGATCCACCGAGAAAAAGCCAAGATCCACCACGGGGAAGGGCACATGTGCGCGGTGGAATGGGAGGAGAATAGAGTTGGCGAGTGGTGGCAGCTGCTAGAGATGACGACGGCTAGAGGAGACCGGTGGTGGTGGCAGCGACGTTGTTGGAAACGAGACGCAAGAGGCAAAGAAGGTGAGTCACCGAAGAGTCGAGTGGTGGCCGCGGCGAATGAAAAGTGAAAAAACCAAACCATAGGACTCACATATTAAGTCAATTTAACAGGTAAATAGATATGCGGGTACAAATAATATTTCTGTACCCATTAAAGATTACTCAACACGCATGAAAGTATAAGACTCAAACAAGTTCAAACTCCCTCACATGAAGAAATAAAGCCTAGAGACGAGACAAGGTCGCCTTCCTCTTCAGATTGCTTGTGAGGTTGAAGTAATGGTCGAAGCTACTGCCAAGCTAGTTGTATGAAACATGTAGAAACATTAATTTACATACTTCATCACTTTTATATTATTTCTCTTTCTTGTACTTTATCATGAACCTAAAATTACGATAATGTGTCAGTTACCCATTCACTTAAATTTTATGAATATTGATGTTTGCTTTTAAGATGCAAACTGCAATAGGTACTCACTTTTTTTACTAATGCTAATATAGCATCAGGTTAAGAGTAATGAATCAAGAGACAAGTACTACTCCTACACAAACTTCAGCATAAAGATGCAACTAATAGTCGGCACACAAATGACTTAAGAATCATATTCTTCTTCATCCTCTCTATCGAGTGCATAGTTCACTCCGTGAATGAGCTTCTCTCCCATCAATGAGACATGCCCACCACCGATAAAAAAAGTACAGTGGCAGCCCTGTTGACATCATCATCATGTTCTGCATAAGTCAAGATTGGTAGCATCAAATCTAAGACTTACTTTATTTTTTGTGCATTTTGAAGTTGCTAATCTTAGTTGATGCAGTTGAAGAAGGGCAATCACGATGTCTTCTGCTTCACTACTACAACAAGCTTCATCTCAGGCGGCTCTAAACGTATTATCACATGCGGTTTTCAAAACCGCCTGAAACGAAGAGACTGTGATAATCAACAATTTTCACAGGCGGAAACTTAAACCGCTTGCGAAAAAAGTTATCACGGGAGGTCTTAATCTTCATGAATCTGCCTGTGAAGACTCTTTATCACAGACAGTTTGCAACGTAAGAGTATCCGCCTATGATAACTCTATTATTAGAGGCGGCTCTATACCTACGACTAGCCGCTTGTGAAGAATCTTTATCATAGACGGTTTGTAACATAAGAGTATCCACCTGTGATAACTCCATTATCGCCGGCGGTTCTTTACCTACTACTGTCCACCTGTGAAGAATGTTTATCACAGGCGGTTTGTAACATAAGATTATCCGCCTGTGTAACTCCATTATCACAGACAGTTCTTTACCTATGACTAGCCGCCTATGAAACTATATTATCACAGATGACTCGTTACCTACGATAAGTCGTCTATGAAATTATATTATCACAGGCGGTTTGTTAGCTACTACATGATGTTATTTCTAATTTCCAGGTAAATTTCATATGCACATTCACACACAGTAGAAACAATATATTCTGACAAGTATCATCGACACAATATTACCAAAAAGTCATCTCATATACATATGTACAATACAATACATCTCATTCATAGTTTACAAGTTTTTCACTAAAAGCTCTTTCGATGCTCATACTGGCAAAGTTCTGGCACATCAGCTATTGCACCTACATTATCGAAGAACAACCCTTTTCGGTGGAAAATTTCGTGATGCATGAAGAGACAGAATTCATTTGCAATCTTATCGGCTCCTCCACCAGGCATATCTCTAGAAATCGGCCATTCTTCGTCCACATTCCTGTGCTGCAATGAAACACATAACAAAGTTTACAATGTGTTGGTGATAATGATAACATAATAGTATTAAAATATGCTAGTTACAATGAAAATGAAACTCAAAGGTAAGAAAATACAATATTAACATTAAGAATATCTTACATCCTCACGATTAACTCTATATCCGCAGGCGGTCCGAAGATGCTCGCATACATAATACGCGCATAAGACGCTCCCAGAAGGCTGCTTGGGACAAGGATAATATGTTGATATCGGCAATGTATCCTTATTAGGAGGTCTCTGATCGCCAAGTTGTTTCGCATAAAACCGCCAAGCATTGTCATACAAGGAATATCATATAAGAGTTGTCAACCTATATATATACGTGTATATTAAAGTATCGAATAACAGTACGTTCTCAAAATTGCAAGAATATCTTTGTAAGTATATTGTGAGTAAGCCAAGATCATTGCCAAATCCTGTGTTGGCTTGATGAAGATCATTATGTGGTGTTAGTGCACATGTACAACACACATGTTAAGTTAACAAATTAGCAATAATTGCTATTTCCATGCCATGTGTCGAACTTACTCGAAGTGGTACGGAGGTGTCGGTACCCTCGATACGGGGTACCCCCGTGCACAGGGGGAAATGCCTAAGGACCTCGCCCTTCTCCGCAGGGAGAGCTCCGAAGGCGCCACGTGTCCAGCAGGGCCAGACCTCCCTCTCCTCAGAGGAGAGCTCCGGACTCGCCACGTGGCCAACTGAGCCGGACCTCCCCCTCCGTGGGGAGAGCTCCGAAGGCTCCACGTGTCCCGCGGGGCCGGACCTCCCTCTCCTTAGAGGAGAGCTCCAGGCCCGCCACGTGGCCAGCAGAAGCCGGACCTCCCCCCTCCGTGGGGAGAGCTCCGATGGTTCCACGTGTCCTGCAGGGACGGACCTCCCTTTCCTCAGAGGAGAGCTCCGGGCCTGCCACGTGGCCAGCAGAGCAACGCTGTCTGCCCCCGCGCGGTAGGCAGCAGGAGTAAAGACGCGCCATACCTTGCCCGTACAAGGTATTCAAGGCCCGCGCCTTCCCAAGATGCGGAGACGCGGAGCACGCCTCTGTCAGGTGCCGTTGCGCCCAGTCACATCGCAGACTGGCGCGCCGTGTCAGAGCCTGACCGCCAATAAACACAGCGACAAGACATCCTCTGCTGCCCCTGCCATCATCAACCACTATGACTAGCTTGCGGCATGGGCAGGGCGGCAGAACAAAGACTCGGAAGCCTTCACAGAGACAACTACCAGCATAACAGCAAATACGGTAGATAGCAGACAATCTCCCCGGGACCACCTGTCGGGTCCCGGGCCCACCTTGTAATCCGCACGAGCCTTGGACTATAAAAGGCTTGGATAGGCAACGTTAGCAAGGGTTCGAACTCTGTTGACTCGCACTCTAGCCATCTCACACCCTCAAGCTCAGGACTCCGGTTCTGAGCAGCAAGCAATACAGCGGGCACCTCTGCTCACCGTGGACGTAGGGTTTTACGCTCCGGCGGCCTGAACCACGTAAAAAATCCCGTGTCAAGCTTCTCCCTCAATCGTCCCTAATACTGAAGCTCTCCGCGAGTGACTAGCCCCTCCGAAAAAGAACCTCCGCGGGCTGCCCAGAGCAGGTCCGGGGGAAGTGTCGGCTACACACTTTGACATTTGGTGTGCCAGGTAGGGGGCTTTTCCCTTGCGCGACGAGATTCTGCCGATGAAGATGACGAAGCTTCCTTCAGCGGCAAGCTCTCCTCCCCCGCGTTCACGACGGACGGTGACTAGCGGGGACTACGTCTCGACACACTCTGGATGGAGTGTGTCGACGCAAGCTGGAAGCCAGCAGCCAACTCCGGCAGCGCCGACTCCGGCAATGCAGGCTCCAGCGAGCGTGAGATCCTCTGCAGCGCTGAGCGTCCCCCACGGGGGCGCGCTCGCTGCAGCAAGAGTGCTACTGCGCAATCCACCTGCTGGGGACGTGCCTCAGTCAGCGACCCAGCAGTGGATCCGCGAGGTAGACCGTCTCGTCATCGCCGCCGCAAACCCTCGGCTTCGGCGGGGACGACGCCCCAGACAACTGGCTGTGTCGCTGACGCGCATGCCAACGGTTGACGGGCAGACGGCAGATTCCAGCTCCACCAGGCTCCCATCGACGGACCTGAGGACAGAGCTGGAACGATGCCACTTGGGCAAAGATGCCCGAATGTTCATTGAGCGACGACGAGAAAGGCGTCGCAAACAAGAGGACGGCGACAGCATGACGTCTGCCTCAACCCTGCTTGAGGCGCAGACGTTCGCCACGCGATCTC
The DNA here is from genome assembly GCA_030760725.1 of Neostapfia colusana. Taxonomy (NCBI): domain Eukaryota; kingdom Viridiplantae; phylum Streptophyta; class Magnoliopsida; order Poales; family Poaceae; genus Neostapfia; species Neostapfia colusana. The sequence continues at coordinate 27,808,835 of JASWHV010000007.1, forward strand.
TGCCCCAGGCCTACGCCACGCAGCATATGCCCCAGCCATATGCCCTGCAAATGGTGCCCCCGGTCTATGGCGCAGCCTTGCCCATACCGGGGTACACAGTGCCAGCAATGAACCAAGCGTTCGCGGCACCAACACCTGCAGCAACAAGAGCAGGATGTGCGGCCCTGGGGCCACACCTTCACTTCGCGAGGTGGCCGCGCAAGTTTCGGCCGCACCTGCCCGAGAAGTACGACGGCAGCATCAACCCGGCGGAGTTCCTCCAGATCTACTCCACCGCCGTCCTTGCTGCAGGAGGGGACGAGGTCGTCATGGCCAACTACTTCCTCGTCGCCTTGACCGGCCCAGCCCGGTCTTGGCTCATGAACCTCTCCCAGGGTTCCATAACCTCTTGGGGAGAGCTCTGCCGGCAGTTCACTGCTAACTTCGGCAGCTCCTACACCCGGCATGGCACGGAGCTCGACCTCCACGCTGTCCAGCAACAACCTGGAGAGACGCTGTGCTCCTTCATCCAGCGGTTCTCCCAGGTACGGTGGTGGCGTTCCGGCAGGGTGTCCGGGACAAGAAGATGCTTGAGAAGCTCGTGACCAGAGAGGTTCGTGACGTCTCAGAGCTCTTCAGCCTGGCGGACAAGTGCGCCAGAGCAGCAGAAGGGTGGAACTGGCACTCACTGCCAGCCTCCGAGTCAGGAGGACAACCCGGATCTGGTGCTGCTTCCTATGGAAGCGGCAAGAAGATCAAGAACCGGGGCTGTGGCAAGATGAAGCCACCGGCCGCTACTCCCGTTGCTGCAGCAGCAGCACCCAGTGGAGCTCGGGGGCCACGCCCCGACAAAAGGCAGCGACAGTCACCAGCTAAAGATGGTGACCAAGGCGAGCTATGCCCCGTGTACGGCTCCAGTTACCATACTGCTACTGAGTGCCGGGACATCCAGAAGCTCGCAGAGCGCTTCCGCAAAGGGAGGCAGCTGCGAGCTGATGCCCCGCCCTTCCGACAAAGGGAGGGCAAGCAGAAGGTCGACGCCTCAGACAACGTCGGCCACCAGGTGGGGTTTCAGGAGCCTCAGCGCGCCATAAAGACGGTGCACAACGGTGAGGACTCCAGCTCCAGTGACGACAAGCCAGGGCAGTAGCCGACTACGGCTGCCCCGAAAGATCAGTGGAGGCTGCACTGCTGCCATATCAGCCCTGGAGAAGCTCCAAGCAGTTGCAGCAGCCCAAGCACCAGCCCCGGCAGTGCAGAACCGGGCCAGCTCCACCCGAGTGCACGTCCCTGTGCCTCGGCCTCACCTCCTGGGGGCCGTCCTGGATCTGTCAACCTCTTGACGGCCTTAGCCAGAAGGGGAAAGACATCTTGGGTCTCCCAAGAAGAGTCTGGGCCCTCCTACCCCTTGACGGCCTTAGCGAGAAGGGGAAAGTACCCCGGGGCTCCCGGGAGAAGCCGCGCTGGACCTGCTCCAGCGTGAAGATATCTACCTCGTCGGCGAGGCACGAGTGCAGGTAACACCCCACAACGCACGGCCCGACTGGTGCTCTAGCACTACTGCCAAAGGACCAAGCGCGTCAGGGACCTGCAAGAAGGCAACCTGGTGCCGCGGCACACACTTTCCCGCAAAGGACCTATAAACTCTCCCCCAACCGGGAAGGTCCCTTCCGAGTCACGAAAGTTGCAGTCCCAGGTACACACTCCTTTCAACCAAGGATGGGATCCGTTCCTGAACCCTTGGAGCATGGAACATCACAGTAAGTTCTGCCTCCTGAGCATTAGTAGAACATGCCTTTACCTTTCTGTAATAAATCCCATAGAGCCCAGGAACAACTTTCGGAGCAGCTAAGCCTCAGGGGACGGTCCAGGACTACGTCCAGCTTGGCCTGGTTCCGACCCCAAGCGCGTAGAGTCTTGCTTCCCTTCTTAATGGGGCGGGTCGTTGCCTCCATGTACAGCCTGCCTTCCTCCTATGGGCATTTACACAGAAACCTGTTCTACCTCGCTCTCACTTATGTGCTCATTTAAATTATGCATTAATTTTTATGACCGCACTTTCTATGTATGCTCACCGTACATTTAGCTCCCCTTTCCTGCTCTCATCCATAGTCAGCATTTGCTATCCTACCGAAGGCGGTTGCGCTTGAGGCACCTGCCGATGGCCAGGGGGCCTCTCGGGCCTCCCCCAGTCAAGTGTTGCGGTGCCAGTTGGTCACCTCCAGGAAAGGCCTGCGCCGTGCATGGGGGGTCCAGGGTGCGTATCTCGCTCAGCCAGCTCTGTACCCAAAGCGTGCGCACCCTGCCCTCCGGAGGTCCAGGTGAGTACAGCCGCTTTTCCTGGTTCCGTACCCAAAGCATGTGCACTCTGCTTCCCCGGCGTACGGTCCGGTACTAGGGGCCAGACGGTCGTACCTGGACCTCGGAGGGAGCCGGAGCCCCGGTGTCTCGCGCACAGAATTGCTCAAGCCTCGTATACTGGACTAGGACCGTAAGTCGAATAAGACTAAGAGACGGGGAGGGGAGAACCCCCCCGAGGAGAATTACGCTTCCTATACTTGTGTGCAGGACCTCTAGGTTCTAGCTACGGAGACCACATGAAGGGGGGGAGCAAGGAGCTATCGACTACTCCAGCGCAAGGCCGGAGAATCCGGGTTTCGCCCTTTCTACAGGGATGATTCCCGAAGGCCCCACGTGTCCAGCGGGGCCGGAGCTCCCCACTCCTCAGAAGGAGCTCCAGGCCCGCCACGTGGTCGGAAAAAGCCGGACCTCCCCCTGCGCGGGGAGAGCTCCGAAGGCTCCACGTGTCCCGCGGGGCCGGACCTCCCTTTCCTCAGAGGAGAGCTCCGAGCCCGCCACGTAGTCGGCAGATCTGGACCTCCCCATTCTCATGGGGCGAGTTCCGGAGACCTCCGGGGCCCTTAATACAATAAGGACCCGGGGAAGGTGTCTGTGTAGAGCTTTGGGATTGGTGAAGGCCTCTGAGTACCTTGCGGAGCTAAGGGCTCGGCCAGGCAAAATCAAGAAGAAGACAAGAGCACACAGACACAAAAAGTCACAAGAGTCTATTTATTCATGGCTTCATGAGCTGGACTACAGACTCAATAAAAAAAAGGAGATACAAGTCCTAGGGTTCCCCTGGCTCGCGCCGGAACCTAGAGGCTACAAGGGCGGCCACGTCCCCGACTTCAGCCCTGGCAGATTCCTCCCGCTCCGTGGCAGGGCCCTGTTTCCCTAGCTCTAGTGAGAAGGAAGGGTCCCAGCTCCGGAAGCACGCCAACACGTGCGTGGCAACCTCCACGGCTAGGCCCCGTCCCTCTGCCTCGAGCTCGCCGGCGACCACCGCATCTAGCCTGCTCAGCTTGGCGCCGATTGACTCGAGCGCGGGGATCACCTCGGCCACCTTCAGCACAGGTGCCACCGTCTTCACCGGGCTGAAGCCAAAGGGGACCAAGGCGGACCCTGCCTGGTCGACGAAGCTCGAGACCGCACGGGCCTCGGAAGACCGTGAGGCCAAGAGCTCCTCTACCTCGCGGCGGGCTGCCAGCAAGACGTTGTGGCTCCCCTCGGAGAATTCCTTCTCCTTGGTCCGCCAGGGATCTTTCCCGAAGGCGGAGAGTCTGGGCAAGCCGCTCCAGCTCTGAAGCCCGGAAGTCGGCAGCCAGCTCTCGATCCAGGATCGCCTGGCGCTCCCGGGAGACCTGCTCCTCCCTCGTGGAAAGGTCTGCCTTCTGGGCCTCTAGCTCCGTAGCCTGAGCCCGCAGGTCGCCCTCGCCCGCTGCCAGCCGCGCGGCGATTCTCTCTGCCTCGGCCGCCACGGAGCGCTCCTGATCCTCAACGGCGCGCTCATGGCGCGCCAGCCTCTGCCGCACCTCCTCCAGGGCAGATAAGTTCTCCTCGGCCCGGGCATGTGCCTCTAGGGCCTCCTTGTGGAGCCACCGCGTCTCGGAGTCCAGACGGTCGACAGCCCACTTCTGTCGGTCGAGGAGTGCCTCCATGATATCAAGCGACTCCCGCTTGGAGTCGAGCTCCCCCTTGACCTTCGTGGTCCGCTCCCTCAAAAGGTTCCCCCATGTGAGGAGGTGATCCCTCTCAACCACCTGCTCCTCTCGCTTGCGACCGAGTGCGGCCAAGACCTGTCGGACGCTCGTCTGGGCAAGCATGAGAGCGTCAGCCAGTGGCAGTGGGGCAGCAGAGGCCGGAGCGGCGCCCCCGACCTCCTCCATCACGTCGTCTTCAAGAGAAGACGATGCACCAGCAACCTGGATGAGACGCCGGTCAGGGGAAGCCGGCGCCGGGACTTCGACAGCCGGACCCGCCAAACCCTCACCGACAGCTGGCTCCTGAGCCGGTGGAGAAGGACGAGTGGAGGGAGTCGACGCTGCCATAGAAGCCGGGCCGACTGGTACAGGAGGAAACTGCGCTGGCTTGGGGGCCGCGGCAACCGTCTCGGCAAGAGGAGTTGACGCTGCCATAGAATCTGGGCTGACCGGTATAGGAGGAACTTGTGTTGGCTTGGGGGCCGCAGCAACCGTCTCGGCTTCCGAGCGCTGCGGCGCAGACCCCCCGACAGCCGGGGATGGCCAGGAAACGGGAGCATTACCGGCACTCGGGGAGTCCCTGCAGACATGGGAAACTCCTAAATTAAGAAAAGACGAAGATTGCACAATCTCTAGAACCCAGTGGGCGTAGCTTACCGAGAGAAACGGGCGCTCCAACGGGCTCTGAACCCCGGCTTCCGAGCCGAGGTAGGACCACTAGAGCCCGCCGTCACCGCCGACGGCTGGCCCGCAGTCGCCCGGGCTGACGGAGCAGGGGATGCTTCTGAAGCACCCCTCAACACGTCAGCAGTTTCCTTAGAGACTCCACCGCCTGAAGCCCCCCTCGACGTGTCAGCAGTTTCCTTGGAGACTCCACCGCCTGAGGAGGGAGGACGCGACACCTGGGAACCTTCAGCACGTCGTTGCTCAAGAGGAGTCCCGTCGGGATAATGAGCCCGAGACCTCTTGGGGTCGCCACCAGACGGGGCGCCATCTCCAGAAGCTGGGTGTGCAGGCGCCCTGGATCCCTGACTCGGCGCAGACGCCGCCGCCGGAGGAGATCGAGCGCGTTTCTTCTCCGGAGGCGGGTTGGAAGCCATGGCAGAAGACAAAGGCGCAAGAACTCAAGGAAGGTGCAAGCGCTGGGAAGTGCGAAGGGAAGCCGCGATGCGGGTAAGATCCCCTTTTAAAGCTTCTCAGGTGTGATTCAAAGCGATTCGAAACTCTTCGAATACGCCGCTTGTGCAACCGCTTCGTCTCCAAGACCAAGCGGCAATGACAAGTAGAACCAAGTCGTCCAGCTGAAGCGGTGGGCCAAGAAGTCAGTCTCCCAAGGAGACGAGCCGGCAAGACGCTTCGGCGGTTCCCGAAAGAAGCACTGCGACGTGCAGAAGTGGCAGCCTTGGGAACCGCCGCAGTAAAAGCAACCATCAAGTGGACACACGCTCCCACGATCCTGCGACTGTTCATGCTCCGGCAACGGTCAATGCGGGACTTAGAGAAAGTGCGCGGAGTGGAAGAGACGGAGGCCCCACCTCGGGCTCGCTATCTCCCCCGAGATGGGCCCGGGGCCACTGTCGGTACCCTCGATACGGGGTACCCCCGTGCACAAGGGGAAATGCCTAAGGACCTCGCCCTTCTCCACAGGGAGAGCTCCGAAGGCACCACGTGTCCAGCGGGGCCGGACCTCCCCCTCCTCAAAGGAGAGCTCCGGACTCGCCACGTGGCCGACTGAGCCGGACCTCCCCCCTCCGTGGGGAGAGCTCTGAAGGCTCCATGTGTCCCGCGGGGCCGGACCTCCCTCTCCTCAGAGGAGAGCTCCAGGCCCGCCACGTGGCCAGCAGAAGCCGGACCTCCCCCCTCCGTGGGGAGAGCTCCGATGGCTCCACGTGTCCTACGGGGACGGACCTCCGTCTCCTCAGAAGAGAGCTCCGGGCCCGCCACGTGGCCAGCAGAGCAACGCTGTCTGCCCCCGCGCGGTAGGCAGCAGGAGTAAAGACGCGCCATACCTTGCCCGTACAAGGTATTCAAGGTCCGCGCCTTCCCAAGACGTGGAGACGCGGAGCACGCCTCTGTCAGGTGCCGTTGCACCCAGTCACATCGCAGACTGGCGCACCGTGTCAGAGCCTGACCGCCAATAAACACAGCGACAAGACATCCTCTGCCGCCCCTGCCATCATCAACCACTACGACTAGCTTGCGGCATGGGCAGGGCGGCAGAATGAATACTCGGAAGCCTTCGCCAGAGACAACTACCGGCATAACTGCAGATACGGTAGATGGCAGGCAATCTCCCCGGGACCACCTATCGGGTCCCGGGCCCACCTTGTAATCCGCACGAGCCTTGGACTATAAAAGGCTTGGATAGGCAACGTTAGCAAGGGTTCGAACTCTGTTGACTCGCACTCTAGCCATCTCACACCCTCAAGCTCAGGACTCCGGTTCTGAGCAGCAAGCAATACAGCGGGCACCTCTGCTCACCGTGGACGTAGGGTTTTACGCTCCAGCGACCTGAACCATGTAAAAATCCCCGTGTCAAGCTTCTCCCTCAATTGTCCCTAACACTGAAGCTCTCCGCGAGTGACTAGCCCCTCCTAAAAAGAACCTCCGCGGGCTGCCCAAAGCAGGTCCGGGGGAAGTGTGGGCTATACACTTCGACAGGAGGCTTTACAAGGTCCGTGCCATCTCTGACAATGTTAAACATGGAATGTCCTATGTAGGCGGCAATCTTTGTCTTTTTATCCTTCTTTTGGCTTGCGATTGATTTTTCAAATTGTTTTTTTGTCATGTGCTTGTACTGTTCTAAGTCCCGTTGCACCTGAAAGTCAAAATTCGACTTTGCAATAACTATAGGGTCAAGGATACCTGTCTTGGAGTTCAGCTTTTCATTATCCATGTATTGCATCCTATTGAATAAGTCATTAATTGTTATAATCTCATGACATGTGTATGAGTGTAGTAATAAAAGCAAATACAAAATATTAGAGGCACTTACAAGCACCATAGGAGAAGCAGGTTGATTTCGAGTATGCCTCGATAGAAAAGGCTCCGTGGATCTTCGAAGAGAAGGGCTAGTTTATCTTCTCCAACGCTCTAGAATGCTTCTTTTGACACACGAAATGTGACGTAACAAAGTTCATATTTTGTGCTAGCAGTGATGTACCACTCGTGCATTCTTCTAAGCGAGAAAGGTTATTTGCTGAGTTGTGCCGATGTCATGAATGGCTTCCCATTCTCATATTCATGAGGAACTTTTGATTTAACTAAAGTTGTCTCCCGAGTATATTTCACACCGTCTTCTTCCCACTCCTCAATAATTTCTAATGCTGACTCATGTGAAGCACGAGATGCATTAGATTTTGTAATATTTTTCATCATTTTTTCCAAATATTTTGAAACTTCTTTAAAAGGTTCTTTATTTTCGTATGAGCAAACTTTCGCAGACACTGACCGAGGAGTAGTCGTTGGAAGTTGGACATTGGCCTGTTTTTGAACCTGTTGTTCAACTGATTGCTCTTTACTACCAGCAGCTTGCTCTTGTACTACTTCAAGCTGTTGTTCAACTGGTTGCTCTTGGTTATCTTTGCTAGCAAGGTTACTATAATCTTTGCTGGGACATAGCGGGAGTCGATCTTCCTGGACTTTCGGCGTAGAAGACGGGGCGGCAATCTTTCGAGATGCAACAGGGCTAGACATCGGCTCATCATCCAACACGATATTGTGTCGGTATCAAAGGATTAACTGGTTGACTACCTGCCCCAGAGTCGTGATCCCCTAAGGTGTGATATGGTCTATTTCATAATCTTCATAATCATTATCAATGATCTGAAGAACTTGCACCACAGCATAATACAACAGAAATGAATTGTCGTTGGAGACACGATTCGGCTTTGCCATAGCAGTGGCAACCTGTTTTGTTTTGTTCCCTGGTCTGCCAATTGGGACAAGAAGACAACAAGATGTGTCCTTAACAATATCATCGACAGAGAACTCATGGCTTGACCCTGAGCCTGGCACAGAATCTACGCTACTAGGGTAGGAAGTTGGAGATATCAAATGCTCCTTTGCCACAGGAACCTCGCTCTATTCTGTGGTGTTCATTGTCCTGATTCTATAAGTTGATCTATTGTTGCTTCAACAGATGCGCTGACCTTTTGATCAATCATATCTTTAATTGTCTTCTTGAACTTGTCACGTCTTCTATATAACTCTTTATCGTTCGAGAAACCATCTCTCCAGGACATCTGAGAAGAAACTGCTTGAACCATCCACAGTGTTCAGGGTTGCCTAGGATAGCAGTAAGTTGGTCATTCTCCCTCTTCAGCTTAAAGAGACCCTTCTGTTGCTTTTCAATTACTTCTTTCATTTTTTGCTCTACTTGGTTCACAGAGTCAGGCTTTTCAAGTTTGCCCTCAATGGTCAAACCTGACCGAGCTAAGACCCACCACTTAGTTCTCTCATCGCAGCCTTGTAGCGACTCAGCATTGCCCTTACTGACAGTTTCCTCTAATATTTTATTCCATTTCTCAATTTTGGGGCATATCCGGCAAACCCCTAGTGATGATGGTATTTGTTCTTTTTTGCAAGATCTGAGCTAGATTCATTTAGGGATTTAGCCTTAGGTGTGGTCTTTTGAGGAACAAATTCTTGCCACTGAGCATGTGTGATTTTTCCCATATTCTTCGGGCTAGGGATCTTATTGTCCTTAACATAAGCATTCATTTCACTCTTTCAGCCACGAAACTTCTTGCCACAAGAGACCAATGTTACTTTCTTTATAGCTTCTTCCGTGCCTTTTGGGAACTTGAATTGTTTCTTTAACTTCTCCCACAACTCATTCTTGTCTGTCTCAGGGAATTTTCTTCAATTCTTGTTTGTGATCGGCACGATCTCTCTAACAAGACAACCGCGTGCATTTCGGTACTTTGTAACTGAATCTAGTGGTTCTTGGGAAAACCCACATGGACTGACACTTGTTATGTATATGATGTGGTTCAATGGACCCTTATTGGGACCTCGTTGCCCTCCTTTTCGCTTGATTTAATTTGAGGATTCAACCTGTCGGTACCCTGCGAACCGGGTACCCCGCGTAGTGGGAGAAAAGGGACCTGGCCCCCGCCTTCGCAGCACATGCGGGTCCTAGCGTAAGCCACGTGCTCTGGGCCCCATGGGCTGACCCAGAGTTGCAACTCATCTTCAGACCCTAAGCCTGACTACGGGCCGAGGGTAGCTCGGGAGACGACATGTGTCCAGTAATGCCGGACCCCATCCTCCACCAAGAAGGGCGCCGGCACTACCACGTGTCCGGAACCTTTGAGCCACATCCCCGAGCCGGAGAGGGCTCCGGAGGGGCCACACGTCCTACGGCTCCGAATCCGATCTCCAGCATGGAGGCCTCCGGTGCTGCCACGTGGGCAGCGACTTCGGGTGTACCTTCCCTCTGGGGAAGGCTCCGGATGTGCCACGTGTCCTGCAGCTCTGGATCTGACCTCCAGCATGGGAGGGCTCCGGTGCTGCCACGTGCCAGTAATTCCATACCACACACCACTCCAATGGACAGCTCCGGTGGAGACGGGTGTCCCGGGGACCAGCCGCCCGGACGTTACACCAGCAAGCAACGGGCAGATGGCCAAGGAGTAAAGAGGAAGGTGCGTAGTCAGGCCAAGCATTCAAGGCTCGCGCCTTCCCTAGAAGCATGGTGCACGACGCATGCCTCTGTCCCCCGTCTGCACACCATTACAATGAAAGACAGGGCGGCAATGTGTGACGGCACAACAGTGCCGTCCAAATGCACCGAGTCGCCACCTAACAAAGCAAGGAGACGCTGCGATAAGACGGGGACTTCATCATCACCGGCCACCCAGTCAGAGGCACCCGGCGGGTCAGGCGGCTTGCCTTAACTCCACCGACAGCGACAATACATATAGCTGTAAATATGTAAATATCTATAGCACATGTATAGGAGACAGATAGCCACGAGGGCCACCTGTCGGGCCCCAGGCCACCATGTAACTGCCCCGGCCTTGATCTAGAAAAGGACCGGGGCAGCCTCTGGGCAAAGGGTTCGCAACCCGGCCAACTCATTCTCACACGCGAGCAAGCAATACATCAAGCACTCCCGTGGACGTAGGGTTTTACGCTCCTGCGGCCTGAACCACGTAAATCCTCGTGTTTCCCTCGCCGTAGTGCTCAGACCTTCAAGATGCACTAGCCCCACAAAAAAAAGAACCTCCGCGTACTGCTTCCGAGCAGACCGGGGAAGTGTCGTAGCGAACACTTCGACATCACCATTGGAGAACCTTCTGCGGTTTTAGGAGCCGAAGTCACCTCGTTGTCTTGGCAATTAAGCTAGGTAGAAAAGAATTATAAGACTTCATATACTTGACAACCAGCATTAACTTAAACTACTAGAGTTAAGATTCGTGATTCATACCTCGCCGGTAGGATCATATTCCGGGTCGAGATCCTCCGAAGTGTTTTTAATTTTTATATTTGGAAAAGGATCCGATGGACTTTGATACGGGCCTGAACTACTGGAGTGACTAAACTAAATATTATCGACTTCATTGTTACTACTAGCACCAGTCTTCTTAGGGCTTTCCATGTTAGAACTTGAAAAGCAACAGAAGGGGTTTCTAGTTATAGTACTCAGTGATTACAAAGACATCCTAATATGTAAAATCACGTCCTAATATATAAAATAGAGTGAACAAGGTGTATTTACAAAGACAACATGTATCCTTGTTATAGTACTCAGTGATTACAATGACAACATGGATTACCTGTTAGCACAACAAGACTATCTCCTTTAACACAACAACTATTCTAAATAACTAATTGGTGCCGGTTTGAACACACATAGAAAAATGTAGAAGAAACAATTGAGCTAAATTTGCTTTGCTTTCTGATGTAAACAATTAATTTTCTCTCTAAACAATTTGCTCTCTGGTCTACCTTGAAACAAAATCTAAACAATTAATCTAAACAATTGTCAAAGTCTCTAAACAAGTAATCTAAACAATCTAAAGGGGGGGACTCGGTGCAGTGGGAGAGCGCCGGCGGTGGGGGACGTGGGGGAGGGGCAGCGCACGGTGGGGGTAGATGCCGGGAGGGCGGAGGTGGCGCGAGGAGGATTAAGGCACGGGGGCGTGGTGGCAATGGTGCCGGAGGGGGACAAAAAGGGGAGGAGGGAGGCAGCGGCGAGGGCGAGGATGACACTCGGCCGGCGGCGAGGGCGAGGAGGGAGGTGACATGGGAAGGGGAAGGGAATGAGGCAGCGCGGTGGACAGGGAAGCGAGGAGGGAGAGAAGGGAGGAAAGAGGCGGACGTACATAGACGGCAACGACGACGAAGCTCGACGGCGAGGGCTTTGGCGGCAAAGGAAAATTTTGGCATCTTGGCAACATCTAAGTGAAATCTCCAGGGCTGGGTTTTTTTAGAACACCGAGCAGCCTTATATAGGCGCAGATTTTCACAGACGACTCTTAGTTAAACACCACCTACGAAGATGTATTAGTGCAGGCGGTTTGTAAATTATAATTTAGAACCGCCTGGGCGGCCTTATATAGGCGCAGATTTTCACAGGCGGCTCTTAGTTAAACACCATCTGTGAAAAATGTTTAAATTATGTTCTTTCTAGTATATTTGTCCGTTGCCACTTCGGACGCAGAGACAATAAATGTGCATCGTTGCGACAATGAACATATAGAACCACAATCACATTGCAATTCAGAGATAAACATTTGCAACTCAATGAACATTTCATAGTTTATACACATTGCGTGCCCTCTAAACTATACATTTCAGACTTATATTCCTATGAAACTCCCATTGATCGATCTAAACTGTACCGTCGAGCTTGCTCCCAAACACGTCTCTTATATTCCTCTAGATCCTGAAAATAACATTGACATTCTTTGAATTAACAAATGTCGAATGAGGAATGATATATAACCTAGGTTGCTCACTAACACAAAGTTACTAACCTTTATAAGTAGATTATAGCAATCTTGTTCAACATCGGGCGCATTTGGCTGATGAAGCAAACACTGAAATTCAAGTAGTAAAATTTTGACAGTAATAGCAGGACACCACCCCTACAAAATATCAATTTAAGCAACATAAGAAACCACTTCAAATAAGTTTCGCAATATACTAATTACTTGAGCAAAATAAGTCTATCTTACAATCTCTTAATCAAGAACCCCAAGGCAGAGTGATCCTAAGCGATGGACATTCGGTGGAAGAAACCAGGTGCAAAGGCGCGTCTTGGAGGTACCAAGGGATAGTCCTCCGAGAAGGAGATTGTGGGTGGGTAGTAACCACCTTCTCAGTCAGTCTACAAAGGAAATTCATTAATAGGGGGATGATGGTTATACTCGATTGTGCTTATTCTTCATGACTTATACTCGATTGCCACTTCATTAAGTCTCCCGACTCAGGCTTCGCGGAGAAACCCTACGCATAGAAATTGGACAACAAGTGATGCAAATGGCGAGCCATGAAATTCCAAATATCAAAAACAAACAAGACGGAAAAGCAAAATTGCAAAGTTTAAGTTCATCAGCCCATTGTAGAGCTACATACAACCATGCGACTGGTGTGCCATATGTACATACATGGGGGTGTGTGACACCCTCAATTTCACTACAATGCATTGCATACATTTTTCATATAGAGAAGCATTTGAAAAGAAGTAGAAATGGAGAAAGAACCATAGAGATAGAGAAAGAACCATAGAAATGGAGAAAGAACCATAGAAATGGGGAAGGGAATATTGAAATGGAGAAGTGAATATAGAAATGGAGAAAGGAACATAGAAATGGAGAGAAATGGAAATAAGATAGCTCAATTCAGCCATCCCAAATTTCCCCAAAATTTCCCTATGGGGAATTTCCCCCACATTTCGGGGGAATTGCCCCCAAATTGACCGCAGCCCTAGAGGGGGAAACCCTAGGACTCTTGGGATGAGTCCCATCTTGCTAGGACTCTCCTTTTACCGCCTTATAAATAGAACCCCCCAGCCCCCCTACACCTTTGGCCGCCGCCCTCCTGCCCCTCCAACTCGCCGAGTTGCCCCCTGCCCCCCAACTCGCCGAGTTGCACCCCCCCTTGCCGGAGTTTGGCCACCATTGAGCCCCGCCGTCGATCCCCGCTGACGAGCCCTGCCGTCGAGCATCCTTGTTCATCATAAAACCCCATGAAAGCCCATTAAAACATGCAAGAACACGTACAAACTGGTTCTATAAAACTGCAATACAGGATTTGCATTCATCTACTCCATTGCATCTTGAGTAAAGTTTATGCATGATGATTGATTGCTGTAAATTTTGTATGTGTATGGTCGTCAGTAGAAGGACAAGATCAAGAGGCCGTCTACGAGGAACTACAGCACCAAGACTTCGAGGCGCTTGAGCAACACGAGCCACGGGAGCAAGGCAAGTGTCCCTTGACCATATTGATCCCATGTTTTGAAACTGTTTTGTTTGCAAAAACATGTATGCTTGAGTCAACTTGATGGGACACCATTTTTACAGGAGTTTACTAGTTTTGTTAACCATCCTTGTCGCCGGGAAAGTTGATGAGTCAGGTATGGTCATTTTTCCTTTTTGCTTCGCTTAACTTACGGGATACGGGAAGATGAATTAAAACATGGTTAGCTACTGAACTCATATGAATAATGATGATGAGAACTTGATGGTGTTAATGAGCATGGAATCAGGGAGATCTAGGCAAGTTTGGTTCATGGATGTTGCTGAATGAGATGGTGGTTTACTTGCCGTAGATCTAAGGACCGGTTCATGCGAGCACATGCCATGAAAACAGTGCCACCACAAGGCCAAATATGGGTGCGGCTTAGCTGACTAATTAGGTGTGTTGCTAGCTTGTTATGGACCATTGGATGGCGCAGGGAATGGGAGTCGAGAGGGACTGCCCTGGGAACTGCATGGCACAAGAGGGGGCCCGTGGGTGGGAGAATGGAGATTCGATCCTGCCGGTGAAACCTCAGCGGGTCTGTACATCCTAGTAGCCCCTTTGTAAAGGCTATTTTGTGATCTCTTAGCCATACACCGACGGTTGCGTACTAGTATAATGGAGGTTTTCTCTAGTCGCCGACGGGTGACGAAATCACAAACTTGTGGGTAAAGTGGTGCCACCTCTGCAGAGTGTAAAACTATCATGATAGCCGTGCTTCCGGTTACAAGCACCTGGCCAACTTCCATGATTAGAGGCAAAACTTGGGATTTTTATTCGGTATGGTTGTGGTATGGTTATTGGGATTGGTTTCGGGACTGTTTTGAGTCATAACAATGAATTTGGTTTCGGTTATATGAAAAGGAGATGGTTATGAATATTTATGAGTATGAGATGAACTTGAGAAATATTATTGGCTGGTTGAAGCATGATAAATATGGTGAATTATGATTAAAGAATGTTGCTGAATTACTTGGTTATGTTAGGATTAAACTCACCTAGAAATAGTTGCTGTTTTTACCATGTTTATGAAATAAAATTTGCTTGCTGCAATGAGCTTTTTTATTGCCTACCTTGTTATAAGCTACATGTCATACTTTTCCCGCACTTGCTGAGTACGACATGTACTCACCCTTGCATTCCCACATATACATAAGCTTCAGGAAAAGAGTACTTTCAGGAACATGTGGAGTACTAGGCGTGCGCACTACCGTTAACATGCCTGTGGAGTTAAAGTTGGAGCCTGCTGTCTTAGCCATTTTCTGCTGTCGTTTAGAGTCTTCTGCTGCTAAATAAGTCGGATATGCATGAGTGAGATATTGAGTCGATGTAATAAAGTACTTAAACACAATTCGTACGTGGTTATATTCTGAATTTCAGTTTGTGGAATACATGTGTATGTGTGATGAATATCCTGGGCACACATATGCATTCACTTGGTTCATTTTCAGAACCGGGTGTCACAAATTGGTATCAGAGCCACGTTGACCATAGGACGCAAGACTAGGTAGAATGGACACTCTAAAACACATAGGAACACCCCTCTAAACTGCTATTTTTAAAAATTGCTTGCTACTGCACTTTACTTGTCAGTTCAGCCACCGCAAAGTGCTATTTTCAGCCCCTCTTTTCTTCTTTTCTTTGTGACAGCAACACTTTTGCTTTCTTACTTCATAGCTTCTGAAGTTTTGGAGTTATTTCTTCCTTCTCTAAAGTTTCTCATGTCTTATTTATAGATGCCGGTGATTAGGAGCACAACACGCATAAGGACTTGTCCACCACCACGTGGGAGTGCGCTTAACCCCATTGAGGTGTCCGATGGACCATATTGGGAGGAGGTGAAGATGGAACCTCATGATGAAGATGAAGTCAATAGCTCTATGCATGAGGAAGAGGATCCGGAAGATGTGGAACCATTCGAAGACGACATAGAGGATGATCCACAAGAACGGCATTGGTACGCACCTCAGGAGGAGTTTCACGCGTGCTTACACCCCGTGGAGCCTCATGAAGCTATGTTAGGAGGAGATGAATCCGAAGAGGAGCCACCCCTTGCTGAGGCCGAGAATGAAGGTGATGAACGGGCCAACCGTTCAGTTCAAGAATTCCGGTCTGACGGGATGGAAGGAGGACACATATCCAAGGAGCTTAAAGAGTTTCTGGATTGCTGCAGCTTATACCCGGAGTATCTTCTCAAGAAAGTCCCTCGTCTCGGACATGAAGAGTGGAAAGCTGAAGTAACCATCTTATCTAACGGTAGGGTTGTCACTCGGAACTTCACACCCACATGGAGAGCTACAAGGGTAGAAGCTATCGATGATGCTGCATGGGATGCACTCACCGGACTGTGCTACGCCTTCCGTGAGCAGCTTGAGAACACTACTTTTGAGCTGCACCCATATTGGAAGAGTGGTACAAGGCAGATCATTGGAACCCATGGAGGAGCTCTTTCGAACCCACAAGCTGTTGATAAGTCTCATAGGTTGCTCGTGGAGTTGGGAAACCGCTATGCAAGCGCACAAGAAGAGATCCTTTACCTCCGAAAGAAGCTGTACATTTTGGAAAAACAGGAGGATACTCGTGACAATGCGGGACCAAATGGAGCACCAGCGCCATCTATCCCTACATGGACCGCCGACTCATCATGGTGTGCGCCCATGTATGCACCACCCCTATCACACGGCGAGAACAGCACCGCTTCTCACAATTAAGTTTAGGTTTCCATTGAATAAAGTTGTAATAGGAACGTTTACATCGTAGTAGCTTGAATAAGAGTGGTGTGCTGAAATTTTTGTGATGATTGCTTGGTTTGTGTGCTGATGTGAGCTGTGGGACGCTTCGGCGAATGTCCACATCCACACATAGTGGAGAGATGTGAGATGCTTCGGCACGTGTTCACATCCTCATATAGGCTGAAATTAATAAAAGAAGTTGCTTAGTTAATACACCTTGATGCATATAGTTGGGAAATCGCTTCTTTCAAATATGAATTCTAGCACCTACAAATATAGTATGTCCGAAAGTAAGCCTTAAAATAAGGGGGTAGACTTTCCTGCCAACCTTATTGTCTTGGATTCCCAAGGGATTGACATAATACATGGAATGGACTAGTTAAGCAAGCACAACGGAGTGATTCAATGTGCTCAGAGGATCGTGCAGTTGACGAGTGAGCACGGTACTCGTATTGAGTTCGAGGCAGCCCAACCTACAACGGAGAAAGCAGTGCTGAACCACATCAAAGAAGCGACATTGGAAAGCATTCCGGTGGTTCAAGAATATTCAGATGTGTTCCCGGAGGAACTTGCAGGTATGCCACCTGACCGGGACATTGAGTTTACCATTGATTTGGTACCCGGAACTGCACCTATTGCAAATAGCCCATATAGGATGCCTGCAAATGAATTAGTGGAGCTAAAAAAACAAATTCAGTAGCGGCTAGATAAGGGTTTTATACGCCCAAGCTCGTCACCTTGGGGAGCCCCCGTGCTCTTCGTGGACAAGAAAGATGGGACCCAAAGGATGTGTGTAGACTATAGGTATCTCAACGAGGTGATGCTCAAGAATAAATATCCACTGCCTCGCATAGTGGACTTGTTAGATCAAATGAAAGGTGCCCAAATTTTCTCCAAGATTGATCTTCGGTCGAGATACTTCCAGCTGAAGATTAAGCCCTCCGACGTACCCAAGACTGCATTTCGAACACGGTATGGTCCGTATGAATATACCGTTATGTCTTTTGGGTTAACAAATGCACCTACATACTTTATGTACCTCATGAATAAGGTCTTCATGGAGTACTTGGATAAGTTTGTCGTGGTTTTCATCGACGACATCATGGTATATTCAAAAAGCGAGGAAGAACATGAAGAACACATGAGATTAACATTGTAGAAACTGCGCGAGCATCAATTGTATGCCAAGTTCAGCAAGTGTCAATTTTGGCTAAAGGAAATATCATTCTTAGGCCACATTATCTCAGAAGTAGGAGTATTGGTTGATCCCAGAAAAGTGAGAGATGTTTTGAAGTGGAACCAACCGCAGAATGTGAGGGATATTAGGGGTTTCCTTGGAATGGCTGCATACTCTCGCAGGTTCATCAAGGATTTCTCCAAAATAGCAAAGCCTATGACGGAATTGTTGATGAAGGGGAAAGCATTTCAGTGGACACCAGCGTGTCAAGAAAGCTTTGAGGAGATAAAGAAGAGATTAACAACAGCGCCAGTTTTGATATTGCCAGACGTGACCAAGAGTTTCGATATATATTGTGACGCATCAAGACAAGGGCTCGGATGTGTGCTCATGCAAGGAGGCCAAGTGGTAGCCTATGCATCGAGACAACTAAAGAAACATGAGCTGAATTACCCCGCACATGAACTGGAACTTGCAGCCGTGGCACATGACTTGAAGATTTGGAGGCATTACATCCTTGGTCACCGATGTGAGATATACACGGATCATAAAAGCCTCAAGTATATATTCACGCAAACGGATCTGAATTTGAGGTAACGTCGATGGTTGGAACTCATCAAGGATTATGATGTTGGAATCAACTATAACCCCAGAAAGGCCAATGTAGTAGCTGATGCGTTGAGCCAAAAAGGAGGATGTCATCAACTCACGGTTCGGGAGCTGCCACCCGAGCTGCGTAGGGAGTTTGAACAGTTGCATCTCGGATTCTTGAACGAGAAGGAGGTGATAGAACTGAATTCAACACTGGAACAAGAGATACGAGATGGCCAAGCAACAGATGAGGAAATCAAGGAAATCAAGGGGAAAATCCGACAAGGCATAGAAAAAGAATTTCAAGGAAGACGAGAATGGTACGCTTTGGTTAGGGAAAAGGATTTGTGTGCCTAACGTGAAGCACATATGCGACACGAAACTAAAGGAGGCACATGACTCACCTTATTCCATACATCACGGCTGTACAAAGATGTACAAGGACCTGAAAACTTGCTATTGGTGGGATGGTATGAGAAGGGACATCACTGAATATGTCGCCTTATGCGACACGTGCCAACGAGTGAAGGCCGAACATCAAAGACCCGATGGACTGTTGCAGCCATTGAAAGTACCCGAGTGGAAGTGGGAAGACATCAGCATGGATTTCAAAGTCGAAATGCCACATACTCAGTTGGGTTATGACTCTATTTGGGTTATCGTGGACCGATTGACGAAAACAGCCCACTTTCTTCCTGTTAGAACCAAGTACACCGTCGCCCAACTAGCCGAGCTGTATATGGAGCAAATCGTGTGTCGTCATGGAGTTCCGAAGAGGATAGTTTCAGATCGAGACTCTCAATTTACCTCTAGGTTATGGAAAAAGCTGCATGAAGCCATGGGTACACGGTTGAATTTTAGCTCCGCATATCACCCATAAATCGATGGGCAAACTGAGAGAACAAATCAAATTTTGGAAGACATGTTAAGAGATTGCGCTTTGAAGCATGGGCGTAGTTGGGATAGGAGCTTGCCGTATGCTGAATTCTCGTACAACAACAGTTACCAAGCTAGCTTGAATATGTCACGAGCATTGTATGGTAGACAGTGTAGGACACCGTTGTTCTGGAACAAGACCGGAGAAAGCCAAGTATTTGGACCCGAAGTGCTGCAAGACGCTAAAAAGCAAGTCCAAATGATACATGGAAACTTGAAGGCCGCTCAGTCACGACAAAAGGGTTATGCGGACAATAGGTGAAGAAGATTGACCTTTGAAGTGGGAGACTTCGTGTATATTAAGGTGTCGCCTATCCGAGGCCAATGACGGTTCAATGTCAAAGGAAAATTAGCACCGCGCTACATCGGGCCATTCAAGATTTTGGGCAAGCAAGGAGAGGTAGCCTGTCAACTAGAGCTGCCAACGCACCTCTCCGACGTGCACGATGTGTTTCACGTATCTCAGCTCAAGAAATGCTTAAGAGTGCCGGAAGAACAAGCACCAATGGACGAGCTAGAGCTTTAAGAGGATCTGACCTACGTGGAACACCCCATCAAAATTTTAGATGTAAAGGAGAGGGTCACGAGGAAAAAAGTAATTCGTTGGTGCAAGGTACAGTGGAGCCATCACACGGAAGCCAAAACTACATGGGAGCGTGAGGAAGATCTCAAGGCAGAATTCCCCCATCTTTTCTCCACTCTATAGAATCTCGAGAGCGAGATTCATTTTAAGGGGGGGGGAGGGTAAATTTGTGACACCCTCAATTTCACTACCATGCATTGCATACATTTTTCATGTAGAGAAGAATTTGAAAAGAAGTATAAATGGAGAAAGAACCATCGAAAAGGAGAAGGGAATATAGAAATGGAGAAGGGAATATAGAAATGGAGAAAGAAACAAAGAAATGGAGAGAAATGTAAATAAGATAGCTGAATTGAGCCATCCCAAATTTCCCCACCAAATTTCCCCAAACTTTCCCCAAATCTCCCCAAATTCCCCAAAATTCCCCTATGGGGAATTTCCCCAACATTGGCCGCAGCCCTAGAGGGGGGGAAAACCCTAGGACTCTTGGGATGAGTCCCATCTTGCTAGGACTCTCCTTTTCCCCCCTTATAAATACAACCCCCCAGCCCCCCCCATTCACCTTTAGCTTCCGCCCCTGCCCCTCCAACTCGCCGAGTTGCCCCCTGCCCCCCAACTCGCCGAGTTGCACCCCCCATGCCGGAGTTTGGCCGCCGTCGAGCCCTGCCAACGAGCTCAACCGTCAAGCCCCGCCGACAAGCCTCGCCGTCGCTAGAGAAGAAGCCCGACGTTCTGCCCTACCATAATTCTCCGCAGAAAAATCCCCCGCTGGTGCCATTGCTAGGAGGGAGGCCCTGTGTAACACCCTCGAATTCATTACCATGCATTGCATACATTGTTCATGTAGAAAAGTATTGTAAAAGAACTAGAAATAGAGAAAGAACCATAGAAATGGAGAAAGAACCATAGAAATGGACAAAAGAACCATAGAAATGGAGAAAGAACCATAGAAATGGAGGAAGGAACCATACAAATGGAGGAAAAAGCATAGAAATGGATAAGGGAATATAGAAATGGAGAATGGGGCATAGAAATGGAGAAGGGAAATGTAGAAATGGAGAATGGGACATAGAAATGCAGAGGGGAATGTAGAAATGGAGAATGGGACATAGAAATGGAGAGGGGAATGTAGAAATAGAGAATGGGACATAGAAATGGAGAGGGGAATGTAGAAATGGAGAATGGGACATAGAAATGGAGAGGGGAATGTAGAAATGGAACACGTGACATAGAAATGGTAAGGAATGGGAAAAAGATAGCTGAAATAAACCATTCCCAAATTTCCCCCAAAGTTTCCAAATTCCCCAATTCCAAAAAAGGGGAATTTTCCCCATATTTGGGGAATTAAATCCCCCAAGGCTGCCGTACCTAACTGAAAAGATAAGTTTGTTAAGATCCAAAATTGAGTAGGACTCTTATTTGAGCTCCAATTGGAGTAAGACTCCTCCCTCCCCCCCCTATAAATACAACCCAAGCCCCCCCCCCCTCTTTGGCCGCAGCCTCCCCCTCCTCTCCCCCTCCGAAGTCGGCAACTTGGAGCCCCTGCCCCCCCCCCCAAATCACCGAGTTTGCACCCCCCTCGCCGGAGTTTGGTCGCCGGTGAGCCCCGCCGTCGAGCCCCGCTGTCGCCGGAGAAGAAGCCCGACGATCTATCCTGCCCTAATCTTCCATAGAAAAATTCCCTGCTGCTGCCATTGCTAGGAGGAAGTCACTGCCACCAAAAGGAAGTGAGGTAGGTCTTACATTACCCATCTTATGAAGTCGCCACTGTTTCTGCGCATCCGTTTTCTTCGCCCCCTTCAAGCAGAAACTTTTATGTGTGGACAGATCGTGTTTTGAACGGTTTTTGATGGTGGAATTGATCTATATCTTGAGTCAAGATCATCACCACGTCCACACTTGATCCCTACACCCTTGTTCATCTTAAAACCCCATGAAAGCCCATTAAATCATGCAAGAACACGTACAAACTGGATTAATAAAACTGCACCATAGGATTTGCATTCATCTACCTCATTGCATCTTGAGTAAAGTTTGTGTATGATGATTGATTGCTGTGAATTTTGTATGTGCATGATCGTGAGTAGAAGGACAAGCTCAAGAGGCCATCTACGAGGAACTACAGCACCAATACTTTGAGACGCTTGAACAACAAGAACCATGAGAGCAAGGCAAGTGCCCCTTTACCATATTGGTCCCATGTTTTGAAACTGTTTTGTTTAAGAAACCTCGTATGTTTGAATCAGCTTGATGGAACACCCTTTTATAGAAGTTTACTAGTTTTGTTAACCATCCTTGTTGCCAGCAAAGTTGATGAGTCAGGTATGGTTGTTTTTCCTTTTTGCTTCGCTTAATTAACGGGATACGGGAAGCTGAATTAAAACATGGTTACCTACTGCACTCATATGAATAATGATGATTAGAACTTGATGGTGTTAATGAGCATGGAATCGGGGAGATCTAGGCAAGCTTGGTTCGTGGATGTTGCTGAATGAGATGGTGGTTTACTTGCCGTAGATCTAAGGATCGGTTCATGCCAGCACATGCCAGGAAAACAGTGCCACCACAAGGCCAAATATGGGTGCGGCTTAGCTGACTAATTAGGTGTGTTGCTAGGTTGTTATGGACCGTGGATGGCACGGGGAATGGGAGTCAAGGAGGACTGCACTGGGAACTTCATGGCACGAGAGGGGGCCCGTGGGTGGGAGAATGGTGATTCGAGCCTGCCGGTGAAACCTCAGTGAGTCCATACATCTAGTAGCCCCTTTGTAAAGGCTATTTTGTGATCTCTTCGCCATACACCAACAGTTGTGTACTGGTATAATGGAGGTTTTGCAGTCGCCGACGGGTGACAAAATCACGAACTTGTGGGTAAAGTGGTGCCACCTCTGCAGAGTGTAAAACTATCATGATAGCCGTGCTTCCGGTCACAAGCACCTGGCCAACTCACATGATTAGAGGGAAAACTTGGGATGGTTATTCAGTATGGTTATGGTATGGTCATTGGGATTTGTTTTGGGACTGTTTTGAGTCATGACAATGAGTTTGGTTTTGGTTATATGAAAATGAGATGGATATGAATATTTATGAGTATGAGATGAACTTGAGAAAGATTTTTGGCTGGTTGAGACATGATAAATGGTGAATTATGATGAAGGAATGTTGCTGATTTAACTTGGTTATGATGGGATTAAACTCACCTAGACATAGTTGCTGTTTTTATCATGTTTGTGAAATAAAATTTGCTTGCTGCAATGAGCCTTTTTATTCCATATCTTGTTGTAAGCTACATATCATAGCTTTCCCGCACTTGCTGAGTACGACATGTACTCACCCTTGCATTACAACATAAACATCAGCTACAAGAGATGAGTACTTCGAGGACCATGTGGAGTACTAGGCGTGCGAACTACCGTCAACATGCTTGTGGAGTTGAAGTTGGAGCCTGCTAGTTTAGTCATTTTCTGCTGTCGTTTAGAAACTTCCGCTGCAGGAATAAGTTAGAGATTCATGAGTGAGACTTTAAGTCATTGTAATAAAGTACTTAAACACTATTTATTCGTGGTTATATTCTGAATTCAGTTTGTGGATTACATGTGTATGTGTGATGAACATCCTGCGCACACATATGCATTCACTAGGTTCTATTTTTAGAACCGGGTGTCACAGATTGGTATCAGAACCATGTTGACCGTAGAAAGCAAGCCTAGGTAGAATGGACACTCTAAAACACATAGGAACACCCCTCTAAACTGCTATTTTCAAAAATTGCTTGCTGCTACACTTTACTTGTCAATTCAGCCACCACAAAGTGCTATTTTCAGCCCCTCTTTTCTTCTTTTCTTGTGGGCAGCCATACTTTTTGTTTCCTTGCTTCATAGCTTCAGGTTTTGGAGTTATTTCCTTCTTCCATAAAGATTCTATTGTCTTATTTATAGATGCCGGTGACTAGGCGCACAACACGGATAAGGACTCATCCACCACCACTTGAGAGTGCACTTAACCCCATTGAGGTGTCCGATGGACCATATTGGGAGGAGGTGAAGATGGAACCTCATGATGAAGATGAATTAAATAACTCTATGCATGAGGAAGAGGACACAGAAGAGGTGGAACCATTCGAAGACGACATGGAGGATGATCCACAAGAACGGCATTGGTACGTACCTCAAGAGGAGTTTCACGTGGGCTTACAATCCGTGGAGCCTCATGAAGCTATGTCGGGAGGAGATGAATCCGAAGATGAGCCACCCCTTGCTGAGGCCAATAATGAAGGTGATGAACGGGCCAACCATTCAGTTCAAGAATTTCGGTCCGACGGAATGGAAGGAGGACACATATCCAAGGAGCTCAAAGAATTTCTGGATTGCTGCAGCTTATACCCGGAATATCTCCTCAGGAAAGTCCCTCGTCTCGGACATGAAGAGTGGAAGGCTGATGTAACCATCCTATCTAACGGTAGGGTTGTCACTCGGCACTTCACACCCACATGGAGAGCTACAATGGCAGAAGCTATCGATGATGCTGCATGGGAAGCACTCACCGGACTGTGCTACGCCTTCCATGAGAAGCTTGAGGACACAACTTTTGAGCTGCACCCGTATCGGAAGAGTGGTACAAGGGAGATCATTGGACCCCATGTAACAGCTCTTTCCAACCCACAATCTGCTGACAAGTCTCAAAGGTTGCTCCTGGAGTTAGGAAACCGCTATGCAAGCGCACAAGAAGAGATCTGTTACCTCTGCAAGAAGCTGTATTTGCTGGAAAGATAAAAAGAGACGTGTGTCAACGCGGGAGCAAATGGAGCACCAGCGTCATCTATCCCTACATGGACTGCTGACTCACCATGGCATGCGCCCATTTATGGACCACCCCCATCACACGGCGAGAACAGCACCGGTTCTCACGATTAAGTTTAGGTTTCCATTGAATAAAGCTGTAATAGGAACATTTAGATCGTAGTAGCTTGAATAAGAGTAGTGTGCTGAACTTTTGTGATGATTGCTCGTGTTTTTGTGCTTGGTGTGAGTTGTGGAACGCTTCGGCGAATGTCCATATCCACACATAGTAGAGAGATGTGAGATGCTTCGGCACATGTTCACATCCTCATATAGGCTGAAATTAATAAAAGAAGTTGCTTAGTTCATACACCTTGATGCATATAGTTGGGAAATCGCTTCTTTCAAATCTGAATTCTAGCTCCAACAAATATAGTGTGTCCGAAAGTAATCCTTAAAATAAGGGGGGTAGACTTTCTTGCCAAACTTATTGTCATGGATTCCTAAGGGATTGCCATAATACTTGGAATGGACTCGTTAAGCAAGCACAATGGAGTGATTCAATGTGCTCAGAGGGTCGTGCAGTTGACGAGTGAGCATGGTACTTTTATTGAGTTCGGGGCAGCCCAACCTACAATGGATAAAGCAGTGCTGAACCACATCGAAGAAGCAACATTGGAAAGCATTCCGGTGGTTCAAGAATACTCAGATGTGTTCCTGGAAGAACATCCAGGTATGCCACCTGACTGGGATATTGAATTTGCCATTGATTTAGTACTCGGAACTGCACCTATAGCGAAGAGACCGTATAGGATGCCCGCTAATGAACTAGTGGAGCTCAAGAAGCAAATTCAGGAGCAGCTAGAAAAGGGTTTTATACACCCAAGCTCGTCACCATGGGGAGCCCCAGTGCTCTTCGTAGACAAGAAGGATGGGACCCAAAGGATGTGTGCAGATTATAGGTCTCTCAATAAGGTGATGATCAAGAATAAATACCCGTTGCCTCGCATAGAGGACCTGTTCGACCAAATGAAAGGTGCCTGAATTTTCTCCAAGATTGATCTTCGGTCGGCATATTTCCAGGTGAAGATTAAGCCTCCCGACATACCCAGGACTGCATTTCGAACTCGGTATGGTTCATATGAGTATACAGTTATGTATTTTGGGTTAAGGAATGCACCCACATACTTTATGTACCTCATGAATAAGGTCTTCATGGAGTACTTGGACAAGTTTGTCGTGGTTTTCATCGACGACATCATGGTGTATTTGAAAAGCGAGGAAGAACATGAAGAACACTTGAGATTGACATTACAGAAACTGCGAGAGCATCAATTTTATGCCAAGTTCAGCAAGTGTCAATTTTGGCTAAAGGAGATATTGTTCCTAGGCCACATCATATCCGAAGGAGGAGTATCGGTTGATCTCGGAAAAGTGGGAGATGTTTTGAAGTGGAACCAACCACAGAATGTGAGAGATATTCGGAGTTTCGTTGGGATGGCTGGATACTACCGCCGTTTGTCAAGGATTTCTCCAAAATAGCGAAGCCTATGACTGAATTGCTAATGAAGGGGAAAGCATTTCAGTGGACACCAGCGTGTCAAGAAAGCTTTGAGGAGCTAAAGAAGTGGTTAACCACAGCGCCGATTTTGGTATTACCGAACATGAGAAAGAGCTTCGACATATATTGTGATGCATCAAGACAAGGGCTTGGATGTGTGCTCATGAAATAAGGACAAGTGGTAGCCAATGCGTCGAGACAACTAAAGAAACACGAGCTGAATTACCCCGCACATGACTTGGAACTTGCAGCCGTGGTACATGCCTTGAAGATTTGGAGGCATTATATCCTTGGCCACCGATGTGAGATCTATACGGATCACAAAAGCCTCAAGTATATATTCACGCAAACAGATCTGAATTTGAGGCAACATCGATGGTTGGAACTCATCAAGGATTATGATGTTGGAATCAACTATCACCCCGGAAAGGCCAATGTAGTAGCTGATGCTTTGAGCAGAAATGGAGTGTGTCATCAACTCACGGTTCGGGAGCTGCCACCCGAGCTGCGTAAGGAGTTTGAACGGTTGCATCTCGGATTCTTGAACGAGATGGAGGTGATAGAACTGAACTCCTCGCTGGAACAAGAGATACGAGATGGCCAAGCAACGGATGAGGAAATAAAGGAAATCAAGGAAAGAATCCGACAAGGCATAGGAAAGGATTTCAAGGAAGACGAGAAAGGCACGCTTTGGCTAGGGAAAAGGATTTGTGTGCCTAACATGAAGCACATCCGTGACACGATATTAAAGAAGGCACATGACTCACCTTATTCCATACATCCCGGCTGTACAAAGATGTACAAGGATCTGAAAACTTGCTATTGGTGGGATGGTATGAAAAGGGACATTGCTGAATATGTTGCCTTATGCGATACGTGCCAACGGGTAAAGGCCGAACATCAAAGACCCGCTGGACTGTTGCAGCCATTGAAAGTACCCGAGTGGAAGTGGGAAGACATCGGCATGGATTTCATCGTTGTATTGCCAGTACTCAATCGGGTTACGACTCTATTTGGGTTATCGTGGGCCGATTGACGAAAACAGCCCATTTCCTTCCTGTTAGAACCAAGTACAGTGTTGCACAACTAGCCGAGCTGTATATGGAGCAAATCATGTGTCGCCATGGAGTTCCAAAGAGGATAGTTTCAGATCGGGGTTCTCAATTTACCTCTAGGTTGTGGAAGAAGCTGCATGAAGCCATGGGTACACGGCTGAATTTCAGCTCCGCTGATCACCCGCAAACCGACGGGCAAACGGAGAGGACAAATCAGATTTTGGAAGACATGTTGAGAGCTTGGACCTTGAAACATGGGCGTAGTTGGGATAGGAGCTTGCCATATGCTGAATTTCCATACAACAACAGCTATCAAGCCAGCTTGAAAATGTCACCTTTTGAAGCATTGTATGGTAGATGGTGTAGAACGCCGCTGTTCTGGAATGAGACCGGAGAAAGAAATTGTTTGGACCCGAAGTGCTGCAAGACGCCGAAAAACAAGTCCAAACGATACGAGAAAACTTGAAGGCTGCTCAGTAACGACAAAAAGGTGATGTGGACAATAGGCGAAGATTATTGACCTTCGAAGTGGGAGACTTCGTGTATCTTAAGGTATCGCCTATCCGAGGCCAATGTCAAAGGCAAATTAGCACCTCGCTACATCGGGTCATTCAAGATTTTGGGCAAGCAAGGAGAAGTAGCCTATCAACTAGAGCTGCCAACGCACCTCTCCGACATGCACGACGTATTTCACGTATCCCAACTCAAGAAGTGCTTAAGAGTACCAGAAGAACAAGTACCGATGTATGAGCTCGAACTTCAAGAGGATCTGACCTACGCGGAGCACCCCATCAAAATTTTGGACGTGAAGGAAAGGGTCACGAGGAACAAAGTGATCCGTTGGTGCAAGGTACAATGGAGCCATCACACGGAAGTCGAAACCACATGGGAGCGTGAGGAAGATCTCAAGGCAGAATTCCCTCATCTATTCTCCACTCTATCGAATCTCGAGGACGAGATTCAGTTTAAGGGGGGAGGTTTGTAACACCCTCAAATTCATTACCATGCATTGCATACATTTTTCATGTAGAAAAGCATTGTAAAAGAACTAGAAATGGAGAAAGAACTATAGAAATGTAGAAAGAACCATAGAAATGGAGGAAGGAACCATAGAAATGGAGGAAAAACCACAGAAATGGAGAAGGGAATATAGAAATGGAGAGTGGGGCATAGAAATGGAGAAGGGAAATGTAGAAATGGAGAATGGGACATAGAAATGGAGAGTGGAATGTAGAAATGGAGAATGAGACATAGAAATGGAGAGGGGAATGTAGAAATAGAGAATGGGACATAGAAACGGAGAGGGGAATATAGAAATGGAACAAGTGACATAGAAATGGTGAGGAATGGGAAAAAGATAGCTGAAATAAACCATTCCCAAATTTCCCCCAAAATTTCCAAATTCCCCAATTCCCAAAAAGGGGAATTTCCCCATATTTGGGGAATTAAATCCCCAAGGCTGCCGCACCTAACTGAAAAGATAAGTTTGTTAAGATCCAAAATTGAGTAGGACTCTTATTTGAGCTCCAATTGGAGTAGGACTCCTCCCTCCCTCCCCCACCCCCCATATAAATACAACCCCAGCCCCCCCCCCTCTTTGGCCGCAGCCTCCCCCTCCTCTCCCCCTCCCAAATCGGCAACTTGGAGTTCCTGCCCCCCCAACTCGCTGAGTTGGCACCCCCCCCCCCCCCCGCCGGAGTTTGGTTGCCGGTGAGCCCTGCCGTCGAGCCCCGCTGTCGCCGGAGAAGAAGCCCGACGATCTGTCCTGCCCTAATCTTCCATAGAGAAATTCCCCGCTGCTGCCATTGCTAGGAGAAAGGACCTGCCACCAAAAGGAAGTGAGGTAGGTCTTACATTACCCATCTTACGATGTCGCCGCTGTTTTTACGCATCCGTTTTCTTTGCCCCCTTCGAGCAGAAACTTTTACGTGTTGACAGATCGTGTTTTGATCGGTTTTTTACGGTGGAATTGATCTAGATATTGAGTCAAGATCATCACCACATCCGCACTTGATCCCTACACCCTTGTTCATCTTAAAACCCCATGAAAGCCCATTAACATGCAAGAACACGTACAAACTGGATTAATAAAACTGCACCATAGGATTTGCATTCATCTACCCCTTTGCATCTTGAGTAAAGTTTGTGTATGATGATTGATTGCTGTGAATTTTGTATGTGCGTGATCGTGGGTAGAAGGACAAGCTCAAGAGGCCATCTACAAGGAACTACAACACCAAGACTTCGAGACGCTTGAACAACAAGAACCACGGGAGCAAGGCAAGTGCCCCTTGACCATATTGATCCCATGTTTTGAAACTGTTTTGTTTAAGAAACCTCGTATGCTTGAGTCAGCTTGATGGGACACCCTTTTATAGGAGTTTACTAGTTTTGTTAACCATCCTTGTCGCCGGGAAAGTTGATGAGTCGGGTATGGTCGTTTTTCCTTTTTGCTTCGCTTAATTAACGGGATACAGGAAGCTGAACTAAAACATGGTCTGTTTACGCCCTTCATTGGAGACACAAGTAGATATACGTAATCCCCGACTTCGAATTGTAATGGGCGTCTTCTCCGGTCCGCATACTGTTTTTGACGGGATTGGGCGGCTTTTAGGTTCGCTTGAATCAGTCGAACCTTTTCTTCCGCGTTGTTGACAAGATCAATCCCGAAGGTAACCCTTTCGCCAGACTCACACCAGTTCAATGGTGTGCGACATTTCCTGCCGTATAGCGCCTCATGAGGCGCCATCTTGATGCTGGCTTGGTACCCATTATTGTACGAGAATTCGGCTAACGGCAAGTGATCATCCCAATTCTTGCCGTGGTTGATAGCACAAGCTCGTAGCATGTCTTCTAGTACCTGATTCACCCGCTCCGTTTGCCCATCCGTCTGCGGGTGGTATGCTGAACTACGGATCAGCTTCGTCCCCAATGTAGCGTGCAGCTGCTCCCAAAAACGGGACACAAATAAAGTGCCCCGATCCGATATGATGGTACGGGGTACGCCGTACAATCATAGGATCCGTGAGATGTACAGTTCAGCGTACTTCTTGGCGTTGTAGTTGGTGTTAACCGGGATGAAATGGGCAACATTGGTGAGCCGGTCGACGATCAGCCACACAGAATCGTGCTTCTGAAAAGTGGTGGGTAAACCGACGATGAAGTCCATGCTCACATCCTCCCATTTCCAGGCAGGAGTGCCCAGTGGTTGCAGCAGTCCCGGTTTCCGCATATGGTCTGCCTTCACCCTTCGACATGTATCACACTCGGACACGTATTTTGCAGTCTCCCGTTTCATCCGTGTCCACCAAAACTTGCTCCTGAGTTCTTGATACATTTTGTTGCTGCCGGGGTGAATAGAAAATTTTGACAAGTGAGCCTCATCAAAGATTTTCTTCCGTAATTCCGGGTTACGGGGTACGACGATCCGGTCCTTGAACCATAGGACATTGTCTCTGTCCTTCCGGAAACATTTCAACTCCCCACTGTCTACACGTCTCCGCAAATGCGACATACCCTTGTCATGTTTCTGAGCTGCCGCTATTTCTTCACGGATGGTGGGGATCAAAGCTAAGTTGTAGAGAGCTCCATGTGGAATCACATGCAGTGGTGGTTCGCTCTCTTCCAACGGTGTGATGGTCAGATTGTTGACGTGTGACTTGCGGCTCAGCGCATCTGCCACTATGTTTTCCTTGCCCGGATGATAATGGATCTCTATTTCGTAATCCTTTATCAGTTCTAACCATCTGCGTTGCCTCATGTTCAGCTCCTTCTGAGTGAATATGTACTTGAGGCTTTTGTGGTCGGTATACGAATGTATGAGGTTACCGAGTAGGTAGTGCCTCCACATTTTCAGTGCAAGTACCACGGCAGCGAGCTCCAAATCGTGAGTTGGATAATTTTGCTCATGGTTTCTAAGCTGTCGTGACCCATATGCGACCACCCTTCGGTCTTGCATCAGCACACATCCGAGCCCAATGCCGGATGCATCGCAGTACACATCGAACGGTTTTGTTGTGTCTGGCTGCACAAAACCGGTGCTGACGTCAGGTGCTTGACTAAAGCCTTGAATGTTGCTTCACATGCTGGACTCCAAATATATTTGGTAGCCTTCTTCAGCAGCTCCGTCATAGGCTTGGCAATCTTCGAGAAGTTCGGAATGAACCTCCAATAATATCCCGCGAGTCCGAGGAAACTCCGTACCTCGTGAACAGTTCTCGAGGATTTCCAATTCAGCACTTGAGTGATCTTGCTCGGGTCTACAGCGATACCCTCCGCTGAGATGATATGACCGAGAAAAGGCACTTGCGATATCCAGAACTCGCATTTGCTGAATTTTACGTATAGCTTGTGATCCCGCAGCCATTGCAAGACTATACGCAGATGTTTCTTGTGATCTTCCTCTGACTTGGAATATACCAGTATGTCGTCGATGAATACCACGACAAACTTGTCCAGCTCCGGCATGAATACCGAGTTCATCAAGTACATGAAGTGAGCTGGAGCATTGGTGAGGCCGAAGGACATGACCAGGTACTCATAAAGTCCGTACCTCGTCGAGAAAGCTGTCTTTGGAATGTCCTCCACCCTTATCTTAATCTGATGGTACCCGGATCTTAAGTCCATCTTGGAAAAGATCTTTGCTTCGACCAACTGATCAAACAACATGTCGATCCGTGGCAACGGGTACTTGTTCTTGATGGTTACGGCATTTAATTGACGATAGTCCACGCAAAGCCGTAACGTCTCATCCTTCTTCTTTACAAATAATGCCGAACAGCCCCATGGCGAGGAGCTTGGCCTAATAAAACCCTTTTCCAGCAGGTCCATTAGCTGGGTCTTCAATTCAGCCAATTCCTTGGGCGCCATCTTGTACGGCCTTCGGGATGCATGGTTCCCGGTGCAAGTTCAATCTTGAACTCCACCTCTCTATCGGGCGGCATCCCCGGCAAATCGTCTGGGAATACGTCAGGGAACTCTCGGGCCACTGGAATATCTTCCAATCTGATGGTTGTGGCTTGATAGACACTTGGAAGTTTTATTTCTGGACTGTCCAGAAATAAAGAGTGAGACCCGTGCACTTCTGAGTTTAAGTGCACGACTCGAAGGACGGTGTCCAGAACAGCGCCATGGCGGGTTAACCATGACATCCCTAGGATGACATCGACCTTTTGTCCCTCTAAGATTATGAGAGACGTAGGGTAGATTCTACCCGCTAAGCATAATGGTGCTTTGGAAACCATTACGCTTGCTGAAATCTTCCCACCCGGTGAACAAATTAAATATGGACTATCGGTGGGTAGTATTTGCAAGCTGTGTTTAGCAATGAAAGCTTGGCTAATAAAATTATGCCTGGCGCCTGAATCAAACAATACGATGGCGGGATGCTGGTGGAGTTGGAACATACCCGCAAGGATTGGCTCACCCTCCGGCACGTCCTCTATGGCAAGCTGGTGGACGGTGCCGGGCCTAGGGTTTGCCCGCCGCGCATTAGTAAGGTTCCGGGGTTGATTCCTCCCCGGAAATGGTGGTGCAACTCTGCCGCCTTGCCTCTCCGGGCAACTGCTCGCGAAGTGTCCTGGACGACCACACTTGTAACATGTGGCCGCTGCTGGTGTAGTGCTCGGGGGACGAAAGCCTGACATGCGTTGCTGAGGTGCATACGCACGCGGCATCGTCCGCTGCTACTGTTGTTGCGGAGGTGGCGCTGGTAGTGCCGGCCTGAATGTCGGTGAAGAGTACGGCCGGCTGCGTAAAGGCATCGACCTCTGGGGTGGCTGCCAGCGTGAACCTGATGGTGGGCGATTCACCATCCGAAACATCTGAGAAGGACCGCCTCCTTCTCCGCTGCTCTGTGGCGCGCTTCGCTTTCGCTCCGCCGCCGCCAACTCCTTGCCGAAGTCCTCCTGGACAATCGCAGCATCAATGATGTCGTTGAGGCTGCCGCGATTGAACATCGCCAATTTGTCCTTCAGGAGCGGTTTAAGCCCCTGGTAAAAGTGGTCCCGCCGCTTCTCATCGTATCGGCGTGATACGACGCATATAGCGCGAGATCGTTGAACGCCCTGGAGTATTCCAGCGCGTTCCGGCTCCCTTGTTGCAGGTCTAAGAACTCCTGCGTCTTTCTTTTCATCAGACCTGGCTGTATATGATAGGCTCTGAAGGCCGTCCGGAACTCCGTCCAGGGCATTACTCGGTCGGTGGGCTGTGAAGCACAGAAGTTCGCTCACCATGCGCTCGCGGATCCTTGGAGCTGCTGGACCGCGAACTGAGTTTTGCGCTGCTTACTTATCTGGAGCAGCCCGAACTTCATCTCTATTGCGCGGAGCCAGTTGTCCGCGTCAAGAGGTTCATCCGCCCTTGAGAATACCGGGGGATGAGTAGCCAGGAAGTCGGAGTAGGAGCTCTGTTGACGCTCCTCACGGTCTTGACGTCTCTCTGGGCGAGACGTATTGGCAATAAGAGTTTGCAGCAACTCCGTGTGCTGCTGATGTGAACCCGCCATTGCCGCGACGATGTCGGCCAATGTAACCGTTGGCAGTGGCGGTGGCGGTGTTTGCTGATGCTGTTGTTGCTGTTGCTGCTGCTGTCCCGAGGAGTCATCGGGAGGTGGTTGGGAGGTCTCTCCCCCTTGGCTGGTACCCCCAACATCCGGGTTGGCACGAGTACGAGTCATTCTGAAATTCAAAACAGCAGCGATTAGCACATGTCATACTTAAAATTCCATATGCAACAGTAGGTATTGAAGTGACACATGATTAATTTGCACAACATTCACATATATTGATAAAGCATAAACTTTATACAAGATACATTATTCTCGGGTCTCCGAGAAGTCGTGCTCATGTTGTCACTAGCTATACATACGCTACTGCCTACACGACATGTCACCGATTACAAAAGTTGGGTTACACTACCCTAGCTGCCCTACTTGGCAACTGTAACCCCCTACTCGGAGTAGAACTCGACCTCCTGCGGTTCGTCCTCCTCCGGTACCTCTGCTGGTGGCTCTGGATCTACCACCTCTTCGCCCATCTCGGGTTCTACCATTGTTGGAAGGCCCAAGACTACCGTATGCCCAATACCGGAGGTACGAGGTCCTGCAATGCATGCACCTCGTCCATAGCCTGGTTGTAGTCCTCTTCCCAGCCTTGCCCTTCCTCAATAGCGTCGTCTTGCTCTTGAGTAAGGTCCTCGTTCTGCTGGGTCAGATTATGTACCAGTTCCTGCAACGCCGCGATGTCGACACGGCTCTTCTTCTTTGCCTTCTTTAGACGATGCAACTGATTGTGCTGTTTATTCAGTCGCTTGATCGTCGGAAGGAGCACATTACGGAGTGCGCTGTGAGCACTCTCGAAATGGTCTACACGGCTCGTGCTCTCCTTGAGCTTCATGGCGAGATGCTCCGTATGAACAGCTTGGCTGTCCATCACGGCATTTCCCGCCCTCATCTGGAGGCTGAGATTTGCCTCCGTGGGGTTGTACCTTGGGCAACTCGGGTCCGTTGCCTCCAGGTACCTCTCTTCCCACACATGGTGAGCCCGTCCCTCCACCGGAACGAGCGCGTATGGAGTGCCCTCATAGCCTGCACGTGTAGTTGGCAGAAACGTGACATGGTGTCACGGGCTGCCACTTGCCACATACCTTCCGGCTGTCTACCTCTCACCGTGACGGTGAACGGCACCCAACCGGGTGGCGTAAGTCCTGCGGGGACTTCGACATGGATTGTCCACGTCTTATTCCCCTCTTCGCCTTCTTCCTTGGTGAAGTACTGTGGCATCTGGTTGTATCCAAAATATTGAAGCATCTGCCTCAATGCCTCCGGATAACCGCTGTGGTGAGAACAGTGGGATACCACCAACCCGTTCTCCAACTGTTTATCTGCTGTCATCTGTAAAAATGTATTTGAGAAATGTAAAATATTTATTTAAAAAGTAAACCATTGAGTTATTACATAAGACATGTTATTAAACCCACAAAACTTGGAAATACAGTTCAAATTTAAACAAATTTGACTGCTGATCTGCTGTCTGCATGACAGCTCTGACCAGTTTCCATTTCAACCTGATTTAGGCCCTGTTAAAGGCAAAACCAATTCTGGAGCTCAACATCAAAGTTAAAGCTAACTTCAATAGATTTCCAGAAAGTATTTGCTTGGCCTAAGACCTGTCCTGGTTCAAAAGTTATGAGAGGTTAAAGTTAACAGAATTTCTGGAGAAAATTGGACAGCACCTCCCTGCTTTTGGTACTGGTTTGATCCAAGAATTCCAGTTAATTCTGCTCCCAATCTGACCAAACTTTCTGTTACAAAGTTGTAACCCATCTCATAAGCTTTCCAGAACTACCTCATTTTCTATTTTTGGATTTTTATGCAGGAAGTTATACTCAATTTACAGAGAGTTTACAGAGAGTCTTTGCTCTGTCCTGTTTTCTGGACAGTTTCAACTCTACTGCATTTTTCGATTGGTTAAGGGATGAAACACCTCTGGACCTAAACAGAAAAGTTGTAAATCTCTTCCAAAGCTTTCCAGAAATGTATCATATGACCCCAACCTCGACAGAACTCCACCTCTAACCTCTGATTAACTTCAGCCTTGATTCAGCTGAAAACGGAGTGCTCTGTCCTTAACAACCTATAAGTTGAAAACTTGTTAACTTTGAATATCCTGTTCAAGGGAAGGAGTTACATCACGTTTTACTACTTTGGATCAAAACCTTCAAGTTTTAAATGAAGTTTTTCATTTAATGGGGTGTGACGTCGATGTGTCACCAGATTATGTCGGTACTACATCTTCACAAAGAAAAACCTATACCGGACTTAGCCGGCTTCGTTACTTCAGTGGCACTAAACGTCACTCACACATGGATGCTACACGTATACCGTTTCATGGTTAGACTACCTGCAGAAACTCAAACAATCGTCAGACTCGGCTGCACACCGAGTCCGGTATCCATACAGTTCGTACACCCGGCCGTCATCACTCGCCCGGATGTTCTCAAGCCAAACACGCCTTGAGTTACGTGTTCACGTTTTAGACTATGTGACGGGGTCTCCCAGATTGCACCACACACGCCAGGGACAGACGTTGCTCGGATACCCCAAACGACATGAAGAGTCGTAGAGGATATCAAAGCGGGTCAGGTTACCTGCCACCCGTGGAGCTCCACCCTTCAGCTTGTGCGCACTGGTGGACAGCACTTACGTGCACCCCCCAAGACATAAACGTCCCGAGATACACGATTTTCCGACATAGACAAATAGGTTAGTATGCCAATTTCTATACACTAATACCATCCTTATATGGGCTACTAACTCGTTCCTCACTGGATTTTTGAAAAAGATGACCTTTTTAGTGCATTAAACCTCAAGCGAGCTCTGATACCAATGCTGACACGACCCTACGGTCTTGTCGAGCCAGGATCACGCTGAGGGGTGCTGCGTTGCACAGCACCGTATAACACACGTCAAAGGTACAAAGCGGAAGCGAAATTTTATTACATAAACGAGTTTATGAACATTTTTACATCAAAATAGGTCCAGTCCACACTCACGGGCATAGACTACGCATCAAGTTCACGTTCAGCCCTTGAACGTGTCCTTGCTAGCACACACGCACACTAACTCTGCGGCGTGTACGACTCCCACTCGACGGAGTTCCCCTCCTGGGGTTCCGTCTCCTCTTCGGGAGTCCCTTCCTCATAGAACCCTGCAAAAACTTCAAACACAAGCAGTGAGCACGAAGGCTCATTAAGTCTAACCCGTCTCACCTAAACATGGAACTTCTACATGAGCGGTGATGGGTTACATGAGGTAAAAATCATTTGCAAAGACTCGCCTAATTAGTAGAACCTTACTTTCAAGTTTTAGCAGCAGGTTGTGGAGAACCTTACGCTAAGGCACATGAGAGAGCCGCAATCAAACAAGAAACGCATTTCTCTCATGTACTTTGCCCAAAGTTGAAAAGAACTTTAGTTAGCTCTAGACTACAGCAAATCATTAGCAATCAAGTCCATCTTTCACTCAGCACCATTTTAACATGTAACTAGCCTGTTCTTTCTACGTCACGGTACAGTGAACAAGTGGTACTCACTGATCGCGAGGGACCGCGATTATAATCAATTTACACCTGCAGGGTTACCTGAATAACCCGTCACGTACGCCCGTACTCGATGTTGCCTACAGCAACCATCACTGACACCGTATGCAACCACCTTTCACCCGTCAGCCAAATATTGAACCGGTCCCATCGTCCCGAGCAAGAGGTCTCTGCACGCGCATCTCCGTGCCACCAGCCGATTTACACCTCAACCTCTCAACCTACCCTCTGAACGACGGGCAATGCCTCAATACCCAGCTACCCGAGTTACATCAGTTTCCCGGTTCCCATATAGCCGGTAGGTCTTCGGTACTGTTCTAGCTTGTTCAACAGGCCCGCACACGGCTCGGTCCTCAATCGACACAAGCGGAGCTACAGCACACAGGCCCCAAATTCCTGCTGCCCTTACTCTCCGCTCGGTCTCATCTTTCTTGCCATGTGTATCATGTGCTATCTCTACCCGAGTCGAGTGCCTCTAGCCTATGCTCGCGAGTAGTTCCAACTACTCGACTTGTACCGAATCCTACTCTATCTTAGCATTGCAGTAGCTAACGGGGTTTTCAATCTTAATCCCAACCCATGGTTTTCTTGGCTATGCAGTTGGGTTTCCAAACAAGACTCTAATGCAAGGAATAATAGTATTCAAGTATGTGCTCAAAACAATAAAGATTTGTAAAAAGTTTAATGCAAACCGGAGCTTGCCTTGCTGCTCTTGGTCGTAGGCTAGCTGTTCCTCCGGAGTAACGAAGTCTAGGACTTCGGGTTCCTCCTCGACCTTAGCGACTACATGATAGCAGAAGTACATGTATTAATTTAAATGCATTTGTATTAACTTTTAAACTTGTGAAGTCTATAACTCTTACTAGACAAGCCTAATGACTGTGAAACTTTTACTGTGGCTTGGTTACAACCTGAACAGAGACTTGGTCAAGTTTTAGTTGCAGAAAGGTTCATTTGAGCCCTCCACAATTAATTATGTACTTGACCTTAATTGAAGGCTTTTAGGGTGCTAAGGATTTTCATGAAACAAACTATGACTTTCTGAAAAATAGATTTTCATAGGGTTCTAATGGAGTTGGTCTCACTTAATTTGAAGGTTCCTAGCTAAAGATATGAGCTAAACAATTTCAGAGAAATTCTGAAAATGTTTCTGAACATTTTCTATTTTCTCTGGAACAGTTTCAATAATCACACCATTAGGTGGATTAAATGAGCTCAAATGGATCTGAAATTTTTGTGGTAGTTCAGGGATATTTTGGTGAACATCCCAGAAAAATTTCAGGATTTTCCTCCAAAGAATTCTCCAGTTAAAATTCCAAACAGTTTAAACTTTGAGGAATTAATTCTGGAGAAATAAGGATTTTCATGAAGTGAAACTTGATTTGCTGGAAAGTACTCAGAGATCTGAATCCAACAAAATTTGGTTCACTCGATTTGGAGCTTTCTAGCCAAAGTTATGAGGATTTGAAGTTTGAATGAAATCTGAAAATCGGGGGAAAAGTTTAAATCTGCCGGGGCCCGTGGGGAGACGTGTTAAGCGTGGAGCCGACAGCACACTGAGGCCCACAGGGTTTTTGCGCGCCAGCACACCCGATCCCGGCCGCAGCCCGATCCCGATTTAAATTATCTCCCGCTGACAGCTGGGGTCCACCCCCTTCGTCAACCTCCCGCCGCCCGCGCTCTGCCGCCAGGGAACCTCGCCGGAGAGCTCGCCGGCAGCTTCTGTGGAGCTTCAAACTTCACGATCTTGGCCGCCCCTGCCTACTTTCACTCGAGGAACAGGATTTTGGGGTCAGCTCGTCATGACAACGGCCGGTGCATGGTCGGCGACGAGCCGCCACCTCGGAAAGACTTCGGCCGTGTCGGCTGACTTCCCTAGCACCTCAACTACTCGCGCAACCGGTCGGGAAGCATCAGTGGACCTCAGGGAAGGTCAACATGAGCTTGAGAAAGCTCGGGGGAGGCCCGAAGTAGGTCCTCACCGTGCGCCCGATGCCTTCGCTTGCTCCGCCGTTGGTAAACCTCGAAATACGCCGGTTGCAGAGGTTCTCCGTCCATAAGTTGTGAAGGCAACTTGTGCGTTACCGTGTCTAGTTTCTGTGAGAGCGGATTGAGGCCCTCTAATCCTTTCTAGAGTACGAATTCGACAGAACCGCGCCCGAAGGTTGTTCTGCACACAGAAAGGGGAAAACTGGAAATTCGCCGCCGGTGAGCAAGCACTCGGGCTGTGGCTCGGGGGTGAGCGGCACCGGTCACCAGCGCATCCAAGAGTGCCTTGGCTCGGGCAGAACAACTCCCCGGTTGGGCCGTCCACGGGAGCCCGAGGTGCGGCGGTTTTAAGTCACCAAATTTAACTTTCGGTATAGCCGAGATCAATCGGTTTCAGCTGAGTTTTAGCAACGGGGAGGAAGGAGAAGAGTTCCTAGTACCTTGCCGTAGCTCTGGAGGGGACGGGAAGGCTGTGATCGGCGCTCACGATCGGTTCCAAGTGGCGGAAGGAGTTTGCCGGCGCTGTGTCCTTGCGGGGGAAGAAACGGCGATAGCTTCGGCCGAGGAGGGAGGGGGAGACGCCTTAAGAAGGCTCTGAACCGCCTCACGCCCGCACGTGGCCAAGCAGCTGCTGGCGCGGCGGCTCCCCTCGGTGGCGATCGCATAGGCGGCTCAACGACCCGAGTGGAGAAAGTCTCAGTCGGTTGCTTTGAACCAGTGACTGACATGTGGGTCCCACCCGGGGTTTTAATCTCTGAAATTCACTGCTAATCACTGTTATAAACAGTGAACCCCAAAATACCCATGGTGATTCAAATTATTCACCCATGAACCATTTGAATTGGTTAGAATTCAAATTGGGTCTGGTTTAAATGAATTTCAGCACATGTGCAGTTTGAAATTCAAATAAAGTTTGAATTTGCCCCACTTAGGTCATGTCAAGATCAACTCTAAATGGAGTGAAAATTGGTGTGCGAGTTCACAAAAATGTGCTGACTAAGAATATGACTCCCACTTTTGAATTCATGGGATAAAAACAGTTTGAATTTGAATATGGTTTCAAACTGCCCTCTTTCTAGCTATACCCAAAATGACCTCAAAAAGGTTTTGAGTTTGTGTGAAACTTGGCATGGACATCCTCAGCAATATGTAGGAGTTTTCATATGCCCAGCCCCTCTATATAACATGTGGGAAATACCACTTTTGCAATATGTGAGTTTGTTCTCTAATGAGCATGTTGATGGTGGTTACTTGCTCTTCATTTGTGTTCATCAACTTTCCTCAAATGAGGTGTGTGTGTATGGTGATGAACACTTCAAATATGTGTCAAAAACTGAGGACCTTACACGTTTCAAATGGGAATATCTGAAACCCTAGTGCCGAAAACTCTTTCCTTGAGCTATTCTAAGCCTCTTTCCTCACCTTCTTGACCCATAATATTTGATCTTGAGGGGTTTGTGGATTTGTGAGGAGAGATGCGGTGATCAACGTTTGACCTCTCGATTCGAATCTCTTGCACTCTAATTGTTAATTTGAGTTCGTGGTTGTTGTATTTTGTTTCCTAGAACTGCTATGTGGTTGTAGGGAGCCTCAAGTTGTGAGTAGCCCCTAGAATCTTGTATTCACCCGTTGATTGATAGTGAAGAACCTGGGTTTGATCTTGGTGATCGCTCGGTGAGGGTAGGGTTGGAATAGACCCGGTCCTTTGTGAACTCCTCAACGGGGACGTAGATTCCTGTGTGGAATCGAACCTCAGGATAAATAGAGTCTCGTGATTCCTTTACTTTCTCGCTTAATCACTAGAGTTGCTTGTTAGGATTTGTCTCACTCAAAACTTGTTAATTGCCTTATAGTTGTGGATCTTGCAATCCAATCGGTTTCTCTTTCACGAACTAGTTGATTAGATTGTTAGACAACTCACATATCTTAATCTTGAGAAAACTTGAAAATAAATCCATAAAAACACAACCTTTACCTAATTTCTATACCTAGACCGGACTAGTCTGGCCCTTCAGGTTTAATCCGATGTTTTCAGTAGTTTCAGGTTTTATTAGCCTATTCACCCCCCTCTAGGCAACTTTCACGCTGCTAAATAAGTCGGATATGCATGAGTGAGAAATTGAGTCGATGTAATAAAGTACTTAAACACTATTCATACGTCGTTATATTCTGAATTTCAGTTTGTGGAATACATGTGTATGTGTGATGAACATCCTGGGCACACATATGCATTCACTTGGTTCATTTTCGGAACCGGGTGTCACAGGGTGGTTCTTGTGCCATGCCAAACGCTCCTCCTTGAGTCGGCAACACACCAAGTCAATAACAAAGTTCCCAGCCATGAACTATATAAAAAGTGGAATATAAGTAGCATAGAATAAGACGGAGTAGTGACCGCGACGTACACAACGACGGTGATGGCAAAAAGTGGACGGCAAGCGGCGGTCGCACTGGAGTTGGTTGATCCTAAGGGTTCAAACAGAAAGAGACTGGAGTTGGACGGAAGGGAGACGTGCGACCCGAGGAGGAGGAGGTGCGGAGAACATAATTGCGGCTGGTGGTGCAGAAACAGACGAGATAAAAGTGTGTCTTCCATTATTGACAAAGGGAGACGCGTGACCCAAGGAGGAAGAGCTGCGAAGAACTTAATTGCGGCCGGTGGTGCATAGGCGTGCGATCGGCGTGCGACCTCTTCCTCCTCGAAGATGTATTAAACACCGCTGCGAAGATGTATTATCGCGGGCGGTTTGTAATTTAAAACCGCCTGTGAAAAAAGTTTACTAAGTTTAGGATTAATTATTACTCTTAATCAAAATGAGGGGGCTTGTAAAAGCCCAAATTTCAAGTTCTTGTAATATGATTTAGTATTATAGGTGCCCATTAAATTTCACTTGGAAAACCTTTAAAATTTGTCAGAACATAAAAAACAAATAAATAGGTTATTTGTTATTTTTGTATCTTGCATAATACAATGATTTTGTGAGTGAATTTTTCTATGGGGCTTTTTAGTCATCATACCAATCTCTATGATTCTTTTCAGATTTTTATAAAAAATTTTGAATCAATGTGTGTTCAAAATTTGAAGAATGTCTCATATGTATATGAGCATTTCATTAGAATGATGGATAATTTGAATTTTGACATGTTGGATTGCTTTAAAAAATTAACAAAATTCATACATGTATAAATAAGACAACATACAATCCATCATTCAGTGGAAGATCCATTTTTTAGGAGATATGAAAATCTAAATAATATGTGCACATAAATTAATTCTATATTTGGAAAAATATAACAATGTTAGCTATATAAGTTTTAAACTTTTTGTTCCATCTAGTATATACTAATTTTTGAAGAATATAGAAAAAGGAATCATCGAGTTTGGATTTAATTTGCAGAATCTATATATGTTTAAGTATTTACATTGGAATCTAAAAAAATGAAGCAAAGAAAGAAGGAACTGAAGAGCAGACCTACGAAGAGGCAATTATCACAGGCGGTTTTTTAATATAGAACCGTTTGTGAAAAAAGTTTACTAAGTTTAGAATTAATTAATATTTTTGATCAAAATGAGGAGGCTTGTAAAAGCCCAAATTCCAAGTTCTTGTAATATAATTTAGTATTACAGGTGTCCATTAAATTTCACTTGAAAAAACCTTTGAAATTGGTCAGAACATAAAAAACAAATAAATAGGTTATTTGTCATTTTTTGTATCTTGCATAATACAATGATTTTGTGAGTTAATTTTTCTATGGGGCTTTTTAGTCATCATACCAATCTC
Source organism: Neostapfia colusana (assembly GCA_030760725.1). Taxonomy (NCBI): domain Eukaryota; kingdom Viridiplantae; phylum Streptophyta; class Magnoliopsida; order Poales; family Poaceae; genus Neostapfia; species Neostapfia colusana. Next base: position 27,851,609 of record JASWHV010000007.1, read on the forward strand.
TATGATTTTTTTAGATTTTTACAAAATTGTTTGAATCAATGCGTGTTCAAAATTTAAAGAATGCCTCATACGTATATGAGCATTTCATTAGAATAGTGGATAATTTGAATTTTGACATGTTGGATTGCTTTAAAAAATTAACAAAATTTACACATGTATAAATAAGACAATATGTTCATACAAACCAACTTTCAGTGGAAGATCCATTTCTTAGGAGATATGAAAGTCTGAATAATATGTGCATATAAACTAATTCTATATTTACCAAAACATAACAATGTTACCTATATAAGTTTTAAATCTTTTGTTCCATCTGGTATATATTAATTTTTGAAGATTATAGAATAAAGAATCATCGATCTTGGACTTAATTTGTAGAATCTATACATGTTTGAGTATTTACATTAGAATCTAAATAAAAATAAAGCATAGGAAGAAGAAATTGAAGAGCGGACCTATGAAGAGGCAATTATCACAAACGGTTTTTTAATGGACCACCTTAAAAGCACCGCTCGGGCACCGCAAAAACCTAACTCGGGAGATTTCACATAGACGCCATCAGGCTGCCAAAAAATACATTTTCCCCTCGCCGCCGCCGTCGTCCTCTCCCTCGCTGTTGAGCAATGTCACCGTCCTCGTCCTCGCCCTCGCCTCCTAGCTCACGCACGTCGTCGTCCTCGCCTCCAAGTGCCATCACTAAACGCTAGCTTTATGAACCTTGTGTTCAACGTTTGACCTTCACTTGCATTAGGGGTTATTTAAATTAATTAATGCTCTGTGGATATTTAATTTGTCTGGTGCGGTAAGGGTGTGTTTGATAAGCAATATTAATGACACTAATGGTATGCTTGATTTTATTGAATAAGGTGTCACATAAGCAATATTATTTGTTTCTAATATTTGTTTGTATGAACTTGCTCAAGAAACGGTTACTATCATATTTTTAATTTTACAGTTTGACATAGAAGATGGACAGCTGAGCGTGGATGTACAACATGCCAAGGGCCTGGCCCTATGTACAGTCAAAATATTGTAAACTTTATTGAAACATCCAAGAGACATGCGAAGATGCAAAAGATAGATGATGTATTATGTCCATGTATCGACTGTAAAAATAGGATTATTTGGATAGATATTATAGTAATCCAATCTCATTTTGTGAAAAGGGGTTTAAAAAACTACATAATATGGACAGAGCATGGTGAGTTAGATACACATGAGGTGGATAAAGATGATGAGAGAGGTTCTAATGACGATAATGCTCATATCAATTATGGTAGTGACAATCAGGATGATGATGATAATGAGTTTGATTGTGAGGAGATGTTGCGTCAAAAGGAACCACATCTATTGATTTCTATGAGAGCAAGTAAAGGTTTGAGTAAAATGGAGACATTGCAGAATGCGGCGATGGAGCTCTTATATGATAAATCAAAGGGTTCTGATAAAGAGTTTACTACATTGTGTGCAGTCCTAGAACTACTAAAGTTGAAAGCCACACACGGATGGTCCGATTGTAGTTTCTATGATCTTTGAATCTTTTAGCATAAATTCTTCCAAATCTCAATAAACTAACTAGAATCACTTATAAAGTAAAGAAACTTCTTTGCTCGATGTCACTAGGTGTGACAAAAATACACGCTTGTGTGAACCATTGTATTCTGTATCACAAAGAGCATGAGCTCGCAACTAGATGCCCCATCTGCGGTGTCAATAGATACAAGAAGGACTAGAATCACCAGTATGTTACTGTCGGTACCCTGCAGATCGGGTACCCCCACGTAGAGAGAAAAAGACAGACAAGGCCCCGCCTCCTTACTGAGGCGGGACCGGGCACAGCAAGGTTCCCTTGGCCCTGTGGTCGGCCCTAGGGCTGCCACGTGCGCTTGGGTTCTAGAGCCGATGCGTGGCTAGGGCTCCGGTCCGAAGCCTCCCTGCTGAGGTGGATGCTGGATCTGCCACGTGTCCCTAGGCTCAAAACCCCCTCCTTACTAAGGAGGTCCTCCGGGGCTGACACGTGCCCTGGACTCCAGTCCGAGTCTCCCCACTGAGGTGAGGTCTGGGGCTGCCACGTGTCTCCTGGCTCTTAGCCTCCTCCCTGTTGAGGATAGCTCCAGAACTGACACGTGCCCTGGGCTCCGACCCGAGCCTCCCCGCTGAGGTGAGGTCCAGGGCTGCCACATGTCTCCCGGCTCAGAGCCGCCTCCTTGCTGAGGGCAGCTCCGGAGCTGACACGTGCCCTGGGATCCAGTCCGAGCCTCCGCGCTGAGGTGAGGTCCGGGGCTGCCACGTGTCCACTGGCTCCTAACTCATCGATAAGGGCTCCAGAGCCGCCACGTGCCCCACGATCCATCATGGGCTGTTGGTCGACGAAGTCAAGAAAAAAGTGTGTTGTGAGGCTTCACATTCAATGCTCGCATCTTCCCCAGAAGCATGGCGCACTACACACTTTTTAGTCCTCTGCTCGTTCACCATTACGATGACAAGAGAGGATGGGAAGGCGTAACAGCAGTACAGTGCCGCCCAACGGCACGAAGCCACCCAAGCAGGGCGAGAAAACGCGACAAAAAGACAGCGTCTTCATCATCACCTGACACACGGTCAGGGGCGTTCAACGCGCTAGGCGACGGGACTTAACTCCCCTGTCAACCAATCTACTCAGAGGGCGAAGCCCTAGATCATGTATAGGATTCACATAGCTTTGGGGCCACCTATTTCGCTCCAAGCCTCATTGCAACCACCCCGGCCTTGGACTATAAAAGGACTGGGGTGACCACCCAGCAAAGGGTTCACATTCCAGATCCTACAACGCTCAAGCAATAGAACAAGCACTCCCGTGGACGTAGGGTATTACGCTCCAGCGGCCCGAATCACATAAATCTCGGTGTTCATCTGCTCTCTCAAGCCCAGGTTGCGTAGGGAGCCAAGTCCCCTCCGAAAAAAGAACCTCGTAGGCTGCTTCCGAGCAGGCCGGGAGCAGTGTCGCAGATCATGCACTCCGACATTTGGCGTGCCAGGTAGGGGGGCTTTCCGCGCTCTCTACGTGACCATGGTGAACATCACCTCCCATGGTGAGCCTTCTTGCCCAGCTCGTCGTCGTCTCCAGGTGGGAGACGACGAGGCTACCTCCCGCTCTAGAGCGGGCAGGACTGGCTAAGCCGGCAGCCAAACGGCCGGCGCACTCTGTGTGATGTACGGGGGTTCTTCCAACGTCTTGTCCAGGCAATCTGGCAAGACCCTCTGTCGAGCAGTGGCAGTGGTCGCCCTAGTCCTGGGGCCGGGGCCGCATCGCAAGTGAATGGAGAAGTCGATCAGCTTCGACGCCTCCAATTGCCCCAAGAACCTGGCAGGCCACCAGGCAGCTGCCTCTCCTCGTCGCCCCGACCATCTCCAACGTGAAGCTCTACCACGTGTTGATCGATAGCGGGGCATTACTCAGCGTTATCAGCCTCACAGCCTTCAAGAAGTTGCAAATCCCTATGTCCCAGCTTACCCCCTCGAGACCATTCTCGGGGGTAGGTCGGGACCCAATCTTCCCATGTGGTAGCATCTCCCTCCCGGTGACATTCCGGATGCGTGAGAACTACCGTATGGAAAGCGTCGTCCTCGACGTTGCGGAGGTCAGCCTCCCCTTCAATGCCATAATCGGCAGGCCAGTCCTGTATCTGTTCATGGCGGTAGCCCACTACGGCTACTTAGTCCTGGAGAAGCCAACCCCAAGTGGTGTCCTCAAGTTCCGTGGTGACCGCACTGCAGCTGTCTCAGCGCTGGAAAAGCTCTAAGCGCTGGCGGCAGCACAGGAGGCCGCTTCCGATCACACTGAAGCTAGTCGGTCGCCTCCAAACATGCGTCAGCGAGGGGTGACATCTGCACCCCGTGTGCAGCCCTCGGATGGCGAGTACGTAACAGTCATGGTCGTCCAAGTCGGTCCTGATGTCACCCAGACCACCAAAATTGCCGGGGGCCTGGGAGGCAAATAGGAAGACGCGCTCGTCACCTTCCTCCGAGCCAATGTCGACGTGTTTGCCTGGCAACCGTCGGAAATGCCAGGGATCCCCATGGAGGTGATTGAACACCAACTAAAGATCCATCCCGACGCTGGGCCGGTCCAACAGAAGCCTCGGAAGCAATCCATTGAGCGGCAAGACTCCATCCGTGAAGAAATCAAGAAGATGCTCGATACTGGCTTCATTCGAGAGGTCCACCATCCACGATGGTTGGCCAACCCTGTTGTCATCCCCAAAGCTGGCGGGAAGCTACGTATGTGCATCGACTACACCACCCTCAATAAGGCATGTCCGAAGGATCCATTCCCTCTCCCCCATATAGACCAAATAGTCGATTCTACGTCCGGTTGTGACCTACTGTGTTTCCTAGACGCATATTCAGGTTTCCATCAGATACCTATGTCTAGAAAAGATGAAGAACATACCACCTTCATCACAGTAGATGGTATATACTACTATGTGTCCATGCCTTATGGTCTTAAGAATGTTCTTCCCACTTTAGTGCGTGCAATGCACAAGATGTTCGAGAACCTCATTCGGGACCTGGTCGAGGTTTATGTCGATGGCATCGTAGTAAAGGTTAAGTCGCAAGCATCTCTGCTCGACAACCTAGCCCTAGTCTTTGATAGACTGAATTCCACACGCAAGAAGTTGAACCCAGACAAATGTGTCTTCGGGGTCTCTGCCGGGAAGCTGCTCGGTTTCTTGGTCTCACACCGAGGGATTGAAGCTAATCCAGAGAAGATTAAGGTGATAGAACTGATGCGCCCCCCTACCCGCATCAAGGAGGACCTGATGATCAATGCATATCTGGGTCTGAGCTCCCGGAGTGCAGTCCCGGACCTGGGGGTCGGGGGCCCCCGAGTCCCAGACCTCCTCAAGAAGAACTAGTCGGGTCACAACCATCTAGACCCGACAGTCGGCATGCATCTAGGTCCGAGCTCCCGGAGTGCAGTCTCGGACCCGGGGGTCGGGGGGGCCCGAGTACCGGACCTCCTCAAGAAGGACTAGTCGGGTCTCAGCTGTCTAGACCTGACAACCGGTGTGCATCTGGGTCCGAGCTCCCAGAGTGCAGTCCCGGACCCGCGGACCCCTGAGTCCCAGAACTCTACAAGAAGACGCTTCGGACACCCTCCGAGAGGCTCCGAACGATCCAGCATCCGGTCTAATTCATCAGCGAGATCCTCCATGATGCCAAGACAAGATATCTGGAGGTGCACAAGCTGCTCTATGCAGTCCTCGTTGCGCCATTACTTCCAAGCTCACAAGATCTCGGTGGTTACCGTATACCCGCTGAGAACTGTCCTCCACAGCCCGAACGCCACTGGGAACATAGCTAAATGGGTTGCAGAGTTGGCGGAGTTCGAGTTGGACTTCTTACCGTGCCATGCGGTGAACCAGGCGTTAGCTGACTTCGTGGCAAAGTGGACTCCACCACCATGCCAGCCACGGGGCCAGGACATCGGTGAACCACAGCCCAGAGCTCCGGTCTTCACTGGGCCCTACTGGACTCTCTTCTTCGACGGATCCTCACGGAAGCAAGGTGCCAAAGCGGGGGTTCTGCTTATTACACCAACCGGAGAGCAGTTCAAATACATCGTGCGACTTGACTTCAAAGCAACCAACAACATCGCGGAGTATGAGGCCCTCAACTTCGGATTAAAGACCGCGCTGTCCCTCGGCGTCCAGCAGTTGCTGGTCAAGGGTGATTCTCAGTTGATCATCAAGCGAGTCAAGGGAGAGTGTTGTTGCAATGACCCACAGCATGCATCCTATTTCCTCCAAGTACAGAAGTTGCAGAAGGACTTCTTATCCTTGAACTTGTGTCATGTTCCCCGTGCCAATAATACAATAGTCGATGACCTGTCAATGAAGGCGTCCACTAGGGCTCTGGTGCCTGAGGGGGATTTTGAAAGGAGGCTGCTGTGACCTACCGCCTGGCCGGCCGAACCAGGCAAAGGGGGCGGGACCAACACCTCAAAGCTGGCAATCCCGGCGGCCATGTTACCATGGCGCCTACCAAGGATCGTAAGCGTCACCGAGCACTCCGTGCAACCCGGTGCTTAAGATCCAAGTGCTCAAGTAGGTCCCGACGCATGGATCCCGGAGATCCGGGCTACTTGAAAGATAATTTCCTTCCCGATGAACGTGTATCTCCTGGACAGATCGCTCGGTTAGCTAAGAGATACACGCTAGTAGAAGGGGATCTCTACCGGCGTGGCGCTAATGGCGTCCTATTGCGGTGCATAGTCCGGGAGGAGGGTTGCGACCTGCTCGTAGAGATCCATGGAGGTGAGTGTGGGAACCATGCATCTTTCCACACGCTGGTCGGTAAAGCCTTCCGGCATGGCTTTTACTGGCCGACAGCTTTTCAGGATGACGTCGACCTGGTTAAGAGATGCAATTAAGGTGTGCCAGTTCCATGCTAAGCAAATCCACACACCAGCGCAGCCACTGCAGATGATCCCGCCCTCATGGCCCTTCACTGTGTGGGGGCTGGACATCCTGGGACCGTTCCCCAGATCTGTCGGAGGGTACCGGTACCTCTACGTTGCCGTAGACAAGTTCACCAAGTGGCCGGAAGCTACACCTATAGTAACTATCAACAAGCAGTCGGTAGTCAAGTTCATCAAGTCAATCATCCGCCGGTTCGGGGTCCCGAACAGAATCATCACCAACAACGGGACTCGGTTCATCAGTGCATTGTTCCAAGACTGCTGCGAAAACCTTGGCATCCATGTTTGTTATGTTTGTGTTGCTCACCTAGAGAGTAACGGCCAAGCTGAAAGAGCAAATGCCGAGATACTCAAGGGACTCAAGACGTGCGCCTACAACAGCTTGAAGAAGCACGGTGCCAATTAGGTTGAAGATTGTCCGTTGTTTTTTTTGTTGTTTGTAAAAATGTCATTTTTAATGAATGTTTGTTTGATGACGAATGTTTGTTATCGATTATCGAATTATTTGTTGTATTTTTGTTTGACGCTAAATGTGGTTGATGTATACCGGGTCGCGACGTTTGGTGGCTTCGAATTTAATTCGAAGGTGTGTTCCCCTCGGTAACCGCAAAGGCCGCGCATGCCCGGTCGCTTCAGTCGCCTGTATTAATGGTCAATATTGCAGACGGCTCCTACTCCACGGTCCGCCTGTGAAAATTGATATGTTTACACAAGCGGTTTGTCTTTGTGAGCCGTCTGTGATGTTGGCTATTAATTCATTCGACATCACAAGTGCATTTTTTATAGATCGTCTGGGTTTAAAAAACGAGGCGCCTATGATAATAGTTTTTGTAGTAGTGCTTCATCCATGACAGCGAACTTTAGTTCCTCCGGCCAAGGAACTATTACCAACTGGACATCAGATTCTTCTTCATCCTTGCTGCTGGGGTGTTCAGTTCACTTCGGTAATGAGTTTCTCCTATCGAGCCGACTTTGTATATCAGAATCTGCTCGAGTTGTAGAAGAGATGAAAGGTAGAATAATATGGAGTTCAGAAGAACAATCGCGAACAACCTGACCATTTACGTGAGACTAACATAGAGAAGCAGGTCAACGGATGTGTGCATGCAGCGGCGCGAGGGGCGTCCATGGAAGACGAGGCGAAGAACTGTTGCTGGTGCGTGCATGAATGCATCCAGGGGCATTTCGGTCCAACCATTATAAAGAAGTTACAAAACGACATCTTTTTAGCTACGGGAACATCTAAAATGCAAACAGGCATTTGGTGTAATCGTGCAAAAATCACTTCTAAACCACACGATCTACATCTTACGGTGATTGCATTTTTACACTTAAACCCTCCTACCTGCACACTTCAATTGTTTCAACTTATATTGTCAGGTGGGAGGGTTTAAGTGTAAAAATACACTCACCGCAGGATGTAGATCGTGTGGTTTAGAAAAAAATTTTCCACAATTACACCAAATGACTGTTTGCATTCTAGTCATTCCCTTTAGCTACATCATACTTAAAGCCTGTAGCGACACCTTTTTAGCAACGCCCCTGTGGACGCCCCTGTGGAATACAATAGCGACACCTTTTTAGCAACGCCCCTGTGGACGCCCCTGTGGAATACAGCGGAGACGTAAGAGGTGCGGATAGAAAGTCAATTACTTCTACACGAGGAGAAATGGGCAGCACGGCGTTCGTCGTCGGTTCGCGTGCACTGTCGCCAGAGTCAAGGGTGCCCCCCGTCCCGGGGAGACGTGCGGCGATGGCGAAAGCAATCTCTTGCTTTCTCTGCTCTCGCAACGTTCATGGATGCTACTCCTTTGCAAACGTTGGCACCAGTGCTGCTCCGGTTCCGACACGTTTTTTTTCATTATTTGACCTTTTATTAATATCTTATTAATGATCCTTTAAAATTTATATTTGTAGAATATGATCTATTTGACTCATGTCTATATTAAAAAATTATTCTAAGCCTCTTTTTTACATAATACTTAATTACGCCAGTCGTTTTGACGTGATTGTATATACGTGTTACGCTAGATTGACTGGTGCAATTAAAAAGGTCAGATCTTTTAAATTTATGTTTAGAGAGATTATTACAACAACAACAAGCCTTTATTCTAAACACGTTGGAGTAAGCTAGATATAAAATCCAATATTGTTTTCACTACAGGAAACCCGATCATTTGTGACGGCCATTACCGTCGCAAATAAGTGAAAAATCGTCGCAAATAATCTAATTGTGATAGTTTTACTTATTTGCGACGGTCTCCGACCGTCACTTGTTTTTTATCGCAATTAAGTTTATTTGCGACGGCCACCGTCCCAAATAATGTTGTTTGCGACGGCTTCGGCATGCCGTCACAAATAAGTTCCCGGACCCAGTGAATAGGCCCGACAAGACAATTTGCGACGGCAGGCTGCGGTCGTCGCAAATAAGAGCCTATTTGCGACGGTCGTATTCAAGCCGTCGCAAATAACATAGGCTAATTTGCGACGGCGGTAACCTTATTTGCGAGGTACTATATAAAAGCCGTCGCAATTAAGGTTTTTTATTTTCTAAAAGAACAGAACATTCTACCCGGCTCGATGGCCAGAAACACGACAGAGACAACACAAAAGACAACATATAACATTTCAATCGATCACAACACAAAAGTATTTCACATCTCATCACAACAATAGAAAAAGAAAGAATAGAGCCTATCCGCTAGCGCTACCTCTAGAGCCGCCAACGTCCTCGCCGCGCGTCAGTCTAGGCGCCGGTATAGACAACGACGAAGTTTGAGCCTCCGTCACCGATCCCTGCAACATATAAAAGTTGTTTGACATATGGATTAGTTTAGAACTTTGTTTTTGACTAGAATTGATTAAGAACGTTTTTTATTACCTGAAAACCCGGAGAAATGTGTAGCGGCGGCTGAGCTCTAGTTTTGGCGGTGGAATTGGCAGTGGTAGTGGAGGTAGCTCGAGGTGCAACCCTTGGGCTTCGCGGCCTTGAAAGAAACTCTGTTATTGCAAACGTTACAGGTTATTACATATTATTAAGAATACGATAAATTTAAATTACTTTAACTTACCATCATCACCTGTCGTTGCATTTTCATCGTCTGCCATATCTGCTCCATGCAGACTCGTTGGTAGGAGATAGTGGCCTCCATCACCACCCTCTGCGCCTCCATCGCCGCCTGATATTGCTCGCGACTCTCCTAGACCTGATGGACAAGAGTCTCCACCTGCCAGACACGGCGACTCGGGCCCGCCGACGAAGACTGTGTGGAGCTACCTCTCGCAGGTCTCGCCGCCCTCGAGTCGACAACTCCGTTGAATATAGCGAGCCTATAAAAAAAGAATCAGTAACATGGAATTGAAATATCTTGAATATTTTGAATTGAAAACGATAAAATGACTTATGAACTCACCTTCCATGGACTTTTCCACCTCCGCTTGCATACACGGCTTGAGGATCGATTGGTTCATGTTCCCAATCGAAATCTGCGCCGTGTATTCTCCTAGCCTCCTCCCCGTACCTAGCCTAAGAAACAAGAAAACTGTGTAAGTTCATTAATCCATATAGTTATATTTACTATGAATGATTTCTACACTTACTAACCGCTCGGCTGCGGCCTGACTGCACCCCTGGGGCTGAGAAGGGTCCATGTGACCTCTCTTCCAAATCTTAGCAGGGGTCAGCGGCACCCCCATCTCGCGCTCCTGTCAATACGTGTTAGTACGAACAATATATTATGAATATATAAACATAAGTTAGATACACTTACCATGCGTTTAGCTAAACGCAAGTGGTTATCTTGGCCGTGTTTGTGCTTCCCCTCGACCCCTCTACACCCTCGAGCCCTCTGAGACTGAGCCTTAAACTCATTGCTATCCCAGTACCGACAAAGGGCCCGGTATGCGTCGGACCGACCCTGCAACCAGCTCACGTGGCCCTGCATATAGTCGTAGGTCGTTAAAAATACCATTGATACATCTACCCCATGCTCAGAAAAAATATTTACTACACCCCACGTACCTGCGCGTACTCTTCCTCCGTCAGGTGCCTCTCACTCTCTTGCCGGAAGTGTAGCACGTGGTGCTGGTTCTCCTTCAAGTGCTCATTGATAACTTGAATACGAGCGTTCGACAAAGCTTGCCGAATCGCCTTCGCAGCATTGACGTGGAACACTTTCCTCGCATCCTCCAACATGCGAGGGTCGTTCGGGTCCTCTAAAATATACCTTTCCTGTGATAAAGAATATATTGAAGAGATGTACATTAAAAGAGTTTAATAGTTAAAATTTAGAAACTTTATTTAACATACTTACCATAAAATCGGCCCATACGGCCTCCTGAACGTTGTCGTGCTCCTGGTGATGGGCGCGTGCGTAATCCTCCCATGAAGTAGCAGGCACCCCGTCGATGACCCCGGGATAGTGCAAACGCACTAAGGACCCGAGGACACCATTCACCGGACTGTGGTGTCTCTCGCCGGTGAAAGACGTGTCGTACCAAGCACTACAAGACATTTATTAGTTCATTACTTAATTAAAAAAAGAAACTAGAATTGAACACTACGATTTTATTATCTGTCTCCGACCGGACGAATCACGATCCTCTGTGAAGGGATCGCAGGAGGACTGACAAAGTGAGTCCTCCTCGTCCTCCGCGTCTGTTGGAGAACCACGTCTGGTGGCCCAGAAGGCTCGTCACCAGTCGAGTTTAATGGCTCCGAAACCGAAGGCTCGCCAGCCAAGGGCTGGCTGGTCGAGGGCTGGCTCACCGAAGGGTAGCCAAGCTCAACTGGCGCCGTAGCCACTGAGTCAGTCGGTGAGGACTACAACATTCAAATGATTCATAAGTAAGTTTAATTGGAAATTGAATTTGAAGAATTTGTTAAAGAATAGTGAAATTTGCCTGTGTGGACTGGTGTGACGAAGCCCTAGAGCTGCTCCGAACGTACCCCAGCAGCTGAGAGTGTATGCTCCCGGTCGACGGGGAACCAGTGAAAGCGTCCTCATCTCTAGAGGGGAAGAACCCCCTCGTGAGATGCATCTTCTTACTCTTCTTTGACGCCATCCTGGTTTAATAGATAATCAGTAAATATGCAAATAATATATACAAAAATCATGTTACTAGCTAAAATAAAACGTTACTTGTAATCACTTTCAAAATTCATCAACATCATTATCATGTGCCCTATTCCTTAAACTAGCCCTACGATCTTCCATTGTGACATGTTTTAATTTCCGTTTTCGCATATCATCTGCCTCTACATCTTCAACATATCCAACTAATTGATCGAGTCCTACACCAGGCTCGACGGTAAAAGTGTCTCGCAACTCTTCTTCTTGATACACTTCTTCAATGTTTTCACTATCATGGTAACCATCATCCCCAGGAGTATATAACCGCTCACGAGGATTCACCTTATATACCACCCACCAAGCACTGAGCTTTGTGCATATATAAGGTAGATAATACACTTGCTCCACTTGGTGTGCAAGAACAAATGTATCATAACCTCGTAGTCGTTCCTTATGTTTGACTTTCACCATTCCAAATTGGTTTTCTCGAATTCCATGAGTGCTATCAAACTAGTCACAGTCAAAGAAGACAACTCGAAGTGTCTTATTTCCGATAAAATAAATTTAAGAATTTTATTAATGATCCCATAATAATCGGTTAATTCCCTTGAGTGTCAATTGCTCTCGTCACAACACCGGAATTTAATGTTGCCGCGAGAGGACGAAGAGCTTCAAAATGAGTTGTACGGAATTGAAAGTCATTTACGTCATATCGACCATAGCTTCTAACATTCACCAATCCATAAGATAGTTGCCGCAAATCTTTATGGACATTGTGAGTCCGGCACTGTCAAACATGATCGTAAGTTAAAATAATAAATTCTTTAATAATAGTAACTTATAATAGGATAGTGACTTATAAAGTATTACATAATCTCGAAACCAGGATAGGAAACCCGGCCCTCCATTTATTCCTTCTTGTCATATCCCTTCTACTTGTTTGGCCGTAGGTTGATGCCTACGTGGCCAACATTGTCTGTGGAACTCGCTGAACGTGAATAAACAGTTTTTAGAATACATGTGTAGCAAAATATGTCGATTAGCATAAATATAGAAGAAACACTTACTCAAAGTATTCCTGCATGGCTTCTATATTTGCGTACATATAGAGTAAAGCAGCAGTCCTATCACGTTCGGGTATGACGTAGGTCGTGTAGCTACCAACGGTAGTGCCTCTCGTTTGAAAAATGGAGAGGTCGCTTAAAGGGGGTGCTTCGTCCATATTATACCGCATCGTCGAAGTATTGACATTGTGTTCATCTGCAAAGTAGACACTTGAAAAGTATCCTACTTCCTTAAGAGCATATGCTTCAGCGATGCACCCTTCCACCCTTGCCCTGTTGCCAACCATTGGTTTCAGATATCGTAGCGCTCTTTCAATGTGATACATCCACTTGTATTGCACAGGACCGCCAACTTTAGCTTCAAATGGAAGATGGATAACAGATGTTGCATTGGATTGAAGAAACCCGGTGGAAAAAATTCCATCTTACATAAAAGTACGTGTATCTCCTTCTCTAACTTATCCATCATCCCTATCTTGATTTCTTTAGCACAAAGCTGTCTATAAAAATAGCAAAGCTTGGCTAAGACTTTCCACACTGCATCATCTAGATAGCCACGAAACATAACACGTAAGAGTCTTTTCATGATAATCATGACCCTTCAACCCAGTGAGGTTTCATGTGTCCACATTCACGGCTCGTTTCAGGCTAGCTGTGTAACCATCTGAGAATTTCAAAGTTTTCATCCGTTTCATAACTTCTTTCTTTTCTTTAGATCGAAGACAGAAAGAAGCACGTGGCTTGCCACCACTTTCAGAGATTTCAAGAGTTGGAGGGTGACAAATGTCTGCCAAATCTAGTCTAGCTTTTATATTGTGTTCCGTTTTGCTAGACATATCAATGCATGTGCGTATGATACTTTTGCTCATGTTACGCTCCTGATGCATCACATCAATGTTGTGCATTAGAATCAACGATTCATATGGTAGCTCCCAAAATTCACATATGTGAGTCCAATTGTGCCTCTCTATAACCTACGAAATATCCAGGACAGCCTTCATCTCGCACCAATTTGTCCAACATATTAGAAATTTCTGACCTGTTGAGACGTTTTGGTGGTCCTTCAGTGACAACGGTGTTCTTTCTAAAGATATGTCTCTGTTGTCTAAATATGTGATTCGAAGGCAACCAACATCTGTGACAATCGAAGTAAGATATCTTGCCTCCATGAGTTAGTCGAAAGAAATCCATGTCTTAAGTACATATCGGACACGTCAGACGACCGTGAGTGCTCCATCTGGAAAACATGCCGTATGCCGGCAAATCATGGACGGACCATAAATAAGCAGCTCGAAGGTTGAATTTCTGCTTCTTGTAACTGTCGTACGCTTCGACTCCTGTTCACAACACTTTTAATTCTTCGATCAGCGGTTTCAACATCACGTTGAGACGTGACCCAGGATGATCAGGTCTAGGTACAATGAGGCTGAGAAACATGAACTCGTTCTTCATACACAAAGCCGGTGGCAGGTTGTAGGGAATGACAAAGATGGGCCAACAGGAGTATGGCGTGGCGTTTGTACTGAACGGTGAGAATCTGTCTGTCGCTAACCCGATGCGAACATTTCTCGCATCACGAGAAAAATCTGGATCGAAACGGTCTAGCGCCATCCATGCATCAGCGTCGGACGGATGCGTCATGAATTACTTGTTCTCACGTTTATCTTCTTTGTGCCATCTCATGTATCTTGCAGTTCTTTTTGAAAAAAACAACTACTTCAATCGAGGTGTCACAAGCAAGTAACGAAGCTGCTTATGTGCGACATCTGTCATCACATTATCGCCATCGTCATTAACAACTTCAACATACCTCAGTTTACCACATTTCAAGCACATGTTTTCGTTGGCGTGCTCTTTCAAGAATAGCATGCAGTTGTCTGGGCATACATAGATTTTCTCATAGTTCGTACCCAGACCAGATATCCGGATCTTTGACTGATACATATCTTTAGGCACTTTGTGAGGTTGTGGAAGGATATTGCATATCATTTTTATGATATCATTGTAGCAGTTGATGGAAAAAAGTATTTAGACTTAATTGCCATAAATCTAGTCAAGAAAGCAAGGACGGTCACATTTGTGTGTTCATGCAATGACTGTTGTGATTTCTTGAGCTCCACGAAGAAATCGTCTACCTCCTTTGTAAGAGGATCCTCCACTTCCAGAGCATCTAGCATCTCATCCCTCCTATCAAGCCCCGTTATATCATCATCCTCACCCACTTCTACTATGTATCGAGATTTAGTCTCGCCGTGAAAGGTCCACACCTTATAACTTGACGTGAAACCGTTTCAACATAAGTGAAACAAAAGTTCCAATCTGCTCAAAAACTTGGTGTTCCGGCATTTCGTATATGGGCACTGCACCTTATCATCCGTTGACAATGAAAATGCTCGATCCAAGAATTTATCTAACTTGATGTACCACTCATCTGAGTGACCACCGGTTCTGCTCTTCCTATCAGTATACATCCAACTGCGGTCTTCACCCATGTTTGACTCTGCAGTTTAAAGCCGAAGAAATTATCGTTAATATATGCAGGATTTTATCATGCTTCCGACGAGACACAATATCTAAACCCCAACAAAATTTTGGCAGCATAACCTCGCCTGTTTTACACCGCACCCCCTAAAAATGGTGCAGTTCTTCAAGCTTTGAGGTCAACTGTCCAACAACAAGGGAGGAGGCGAGGAAATAACGAAAGATGAGGAATGAACGGGAGAAAACCACCCGTCGGGGCCCGCCGTCCACGCGCGGGAGCTTGTCGTAAGTAACGACATCCTGCGGACGAACGACGGTTACCGTCGCCAATTATGGCTTGGAGACTTTATTTGCGACGGTTACCGTTGCGGTCCGCTTCCGTGCCATCTCGAAGCCGGTGCGTATGCCGCTCACCGGGGCCGCCGCCGCGTAGTCGGGAGCGGCCTCGGGGTGTGTGAGTTGGGGTCGGGTATATCCCGTTTAGGGTTGGCCTTCACAATTTATTTTACTTGCGACGGCTTTTTCTTTGGCCGTCGCAAATAGGACTTTATACGAGCATTGGCCTAGTATGCGCCTGACTATGCCTAGGTAGATATTACTCTAGGTTACCCGTACCCGCTGGATAAAATCCGTACCCGAACCCGTACCCATTACCCGCAACACTTTAGCACATAACATAATATGTTCAACATATAACACAAAATAGGCACTTAAATAACATGTTCAACACATAACACAAACATAAATTAGCACAATTTACAAACGAAAGACGACTGTCACAAA
The DNA here is from genome assembly GCA_030760725.1 of Neostapfia colusana. Taxonomy (NCBI): domain Eukaryota; kingdom Viridiplantae; phylum Streptophyta; class Magnoliopsida; order Poales; family Poaceae; genus Neostapfia; species Neostapfia colusana. The sequence goes on from JASWHV010000007.1 coordinate 27,867,472, forward strand.
CGGAAGGCGGGCGCGGCGGGAGACGGCGACGGCAGCGGGCGCGACGGGAGGCAGCGAGCGTGGCAATAGGAGGCGGCGGGCGCGGCGAGGCGCGGCGGCGGGAGGCGGGAGGTGGCGGGGCACGGTGGCGGGAGGCGGCGCGCGCGCGGCGGAGGCGACGCAGCGGGGCGCGGCGTGGAGGTCGTCGTAAATCGATTAACTACAAACCAAATTAAACTATAAACACTCTAATTACCTAACTAACTACAAAAAAACAATTCAATTGTCAAATTAATTACATATTACTCTAAAACAACATTGAATTAACTATACTCTATCCAAATCTAACTAATAACAAGAAAAAAATGAAAAATGCATTTAGATGGAGGAGTTTACCGAGAGGCGGTGATGACGGCGGGCGTGGCGACGACGGGAGGCGGGCGTGGCGGGAGACGGCGACGGCGGCAGGCGCGGCGGGAGACGGCAACGTCGGTGGGCGCGGCGGGAGGCGGGCGCGGCGGCGGCGGCGAGAGTTGTGTGAGTCAGGAGGTGCTCGATCGGGTATATCAGGTTAATTTACGATGGCTTTCTTAATTGCGACGGCTTTTCTTTCGGCCGTCGCAAATAAGCATTTAATTGCGACGGTTATTTAATTTATGACGGCCACAGGTCTGACCTTTGCAAATTAATGCCTATTTGCGACGGCTCCAGTCGTAGCCGTGGTAAATAGGGTACTATTTGCGACCGTCGCAAATGATCAGTTTTCCTACAGTGTTTAAATTTTAGAGAGAGTATTAATAAAATAATAATTTTAAAAAGATAAATAATAATAAAGTGTTCACACCGGCACGCAACATGAGCATAAGTTTCCTTCCCGAAACTAGATATATCAGAGATATGTACCGGGAATCATGAGCTAGGTATGTACAGGTTAAGGAATAGAGGGCCTATTTGTTTGGTTAGATCGTTCAAAGAGGACACCTCAGCTAGACGGAGGACAAAATCAACTAACAGTGGAGATAAGCTGTATATACGTATGGAGTGTCAAATTACAGTAAAATCTCACAATAAATAGTAAATGGGCGAATTCTTATGAGGACACGTACCATTAACTCACGGATCATATGTGGCAGGCAGTTTTTTACCATATCACCTTCGTGTCCTCTTAAATATCTTCTTCTCTATTCGAGCCGAACTGTTGCCGTTGGTCTGCTCCTCTTCCTCGACGTCAACTCATATTCTACAGTAGCTACGCTCGCGCCAGCCTTTTGACTCTTAGCCTCGGCCTCTGGGCGTTCTCCCTCTACGCGTTATAAAATTTATTTGGCCCAAATGGTTCGGCTTATTATATTCTGCTTGAGTTTCTTCTGTATCCAGCTAACAAACTTGTTAGCCCGAGTTCATATTGAATTGTTGATATGATGAGACACTGCATAGAAGTTCCGTATTTGTTTCAAACATTTCTAAATTCCAATCAAATAAAAACCTGACAATTACCGTATCTAATGAAGTGAAAAGTGCGACACAAAATCTATAAAAATAAAATTTTAATTCGTTAGAAGGAGGGCTTGAACCTCCGACCTTGTGGTTATCAGCCACATGCTCTAAACTCAAGCAGAATATAATAACCCGAACCATTTGGTATCTAATGAAGTGAAAAGTGCGACACAAAATCTATAAAAATAAAATTTTAATTCGCTAGAAGGAGGGGCTTGAACCTCCGACCTTGTGGTTAACAGCCACATGCTGTAACCAACTGAGCTATTCCAGCTGATTGTTTAAATTGATATAATTTGTTTTGTAGCTTATAGTTCAGCAAGGTAGTACACCTTAAAAAGCCGCAAAGATTATTGATTTATCTGGACGAAATGATATACTTTAGCGTAGAATGTGGAAACATATAAATTTTATTGGAATAATGCCCATCGGTTGCCTCATGCAGAAAATCTGTTCCCCCTTGGGCTCTGGTAAATAAAGAACAAAAATTGTAACCACAGCGTGTTTGCGTACGAAGCTTCCTGGGGACTAAAGGCCTGTGTATTTGAAATCTGCGTGCACCAGCATGAACAAGGCCCCTCTTCATTAGATGCGCCGAGATAAGCTGGGACGTGGTTGTACATAAAGTATCGTCTGATTCGTGTTCAATAGGTGAGCCGACTTAACGCAATGGATGAAACAGGACGAAACGGCTTGTGCAGTAGAAAGTATAACTGCTGAAGTTCATTTCCAAACAAACCATGATGACTTAAAGAGGGTATTCTCTCAAGTATGATCATTTTAAACCGCAATGCACACACAATGACAAAATGATCAAAGGTCTAGTGTCAATGTCAAAAGCGACAGAAATTGGAACAATTTATAAAGATCTGGTGTCAAGGTTGAAAACGTATCAACTACTAGAATGCCAACAGCTGCAGGCTGCCAACGTACCATTTTATTTTAATATAAGGTCTGCACTACACCAAGGCAATATTGGACTATTTGCATTTGTCAAGAGACGCTGCCAGGATTTCTCTCAAGGGTCCAGTTCCTTCGCCAATTATCAACTGCTCTTTTTACAGTGGCTCTGGCCTCCAGGATCTCAGCATCAGTGAATTTGTGCTCCACTATACCTATTGGACCAGGCTGGAGAACATGGATTACAGTCTCGACATCTTGCTCCATATGCCTGAGAGAGACCAACAACAACAACAACAACAACCAAGCCTTTATCCCAAAGCCTGTTGGGGTCGGCTAGACATGAAACCCAATATCAATGAAGTAAAACAGAGGAAGAGATATGAGAACAAGGGAAAAAAAAAGAAAAAAAAAGAAAAAAAAGAAAAAAAGGAAAAAAAGAAAAAGGAAAAAGAGAAAATAGAAAAGAAATAAGAAAAAAGGAAAAGAAAAAGAGAAAAGAAAAAAAGAAAAAAACAAGACTACGATTCTGGCACATGAATTGCTACTTTCCATGCGGTCCTATCATGAGCTAAGTCTCTGGATACATTCCAATCTCTCAAATCTCGTTTTACCGCCTCCTCCCAGGTCAACCTTGGTCGTCCTCTACCCCTCCTAATATTTTCTCTACCTCTTAAAATCCCACTGTTAACCGGTGCTTCTGGAGGTCTCCGTTGGATATGTCCAAACCACCTAAGCCGATGTTGGACTAACTTCTCTTCAATCGGCGCCACCCCTACCTTATCACGAATCGCCTCATTCCTTATTCGGTCTCTTCTCGTGTGCCCACACATCCACCGTAGCATGCGCATCTCTGCGACACTCATTTGTTGGACATGTTGCCGTTTAGTTGGCCAACATTCCGCCCCATAGAGCATCGCGGGTCTGATCACCGTCCTATAGAACTTCACTTTTAGCTTTTGTGGGACTTTCCTATCACATAGGATTCCAGATGCTTGTCGCCATTTCATCCACCCTACCTTGATCCTGTGACAAACATCCTCATCAATATCGCCATTGCTTTGTAACATTGATCCTAAGTATCGGAAAGAGTCCCTTCTAGGTACTATTTGTCCTTGTAGACTAACATTTCCCTCTTCACGACCAACACCACTAAAGTCGCACCTCATATACTCGGTTTTGGTCCTACTAAGTCTAAATCCCTTGGACTCTAAGGTTTGTCTCCATAACTCTAATTTCTTATCAACACCATCTCTAGTTTCATCTACCAGCACTACATCATCAGCAAAGAGCATGCACCAAGGGATATCCCCTTGTATATCCTTCGACACCTCATCCATGACCAAGGAAAAGATGTATGAGCTCAAAGCTGATCCTTGATGTAATCCTACCGTGATAGAAAATGCATCAGTCTCACTATCACTTACGCGCACACTTGTCCTAACATTATTGTACATATCCTTGATAAGGGTAATGTACTTTCACAGTAATGAATAATTTCCATCCTACTTCCACAGTAATTGTATACCTAAAAATGGTATACTGATCAATAGCGGGTTCTTGCTGAAAATGTCCCTGCATGATGTACCTGACAAGTTGGGGTAGCCTTTGAGGTAACAGCCTCAGAAAAGACATCACGATGAATTTATCTTGATTCAGATTTCTGTAAAGAAAAAAGAGGCACCACAATATCAGAAAGAAGATTACCTGACACTGAAAAAGAAGCTAGGCCTGCTAGTTGGGTGAAACCCACTCCACACCTATCCCTTTCCAAATTTCAATCCAACACATCCACACCCATCAGATTGATTTACCAAAACCAAACCACAATATGGGTTGAACAGTGGGTTTGCCTGAGAAAAATGGGTGCCTATTCAGGCATGTTGCAATTTCTTTGTTTGGATGCGTTTGTGCCTGAGGAAAGCATATAAACCAAATAGCACTTTCTAACAAACCAAATGTACACACAGCAGGATGTCTCCACCACAAAGCAGCGAACTGGCCAACCGATGGAGATTGCTGGTGGAGAAGCTCCGATGCGAAGACCACTAAAATGGAATAAGAGCTCTACCCTGCTTCTCCTCCGCCACTCCACAATCAAGCAGATCGCTCTGAGGCCACCTCTGCCATGAGATCTCATTGTCCACGAGCAGGCCGACCATGAGTCCCACAGGACAAAGCTTGCCTGCACGAGCTTACTTCCACTGCTCCCATCCGGAGTGTAGAGGTTTGGGGTACGACTGACGCACCACTGCTCTGCCGCCGCCCCAAGTCGTCTTCAAATCCTGCACGTTGTCTTGCCAGAACAGATGACTCTCATGGCAGATGGGCAAAGGGTAATTGCAGCCATGCTGCAGCTCGTTGTCAGTGTCCTGGTCATTATCGTCAACAAACAGGGGATGGTGGTGTAGAGGGCTCAGACACGCATCACTTTATGATGTGAGTTCTCAAGCACAAGAAAACGAGTGCCTGAGCATGAGCTCCTTGCCTGAGTCAGGTGAGATATCAAGGGAGCAAGAGCAATCAAACACCACTTGTATGAAGCCAGGCGTGCTCAGGTTCAAAGTTAATTTGTTTCGGGGCACCAACCAACAGAACAACCCTTAGAAGCTCATTACACAGTTAGCGCTTTTGTGGTCCTAACCTGCTGCCGTATGCATGTTGGCTGGTTTGTATGAGTTTGTTAGTCTATGGCGAATACCACTCTACTGTATAAATGATGTACACAAATATGAAGAATACGGCACAGAGTTGCATTCCACGCTTCTTTGCTGCTATCATATAAGGGTACCTCTGCTTGTACATGTACATAGCTACGTAAAGTTCAGCTTCAATAAAGATATCAGAGCACCAAACAAAAAGCAAAATTAACAAACCAACAGAACTAGAGAATAACACTGCAGTCAAAGTAGGATCAACCCTACATATAAGCAGAAGAAATAACATAACATGGCATTATGCTTGGGGAACAACAAGCTACTGCAGTGACCTCTGTGTTCAGAATATCATCGAAATCCAAAATAAGCATGCTAAAGATGGTTTCTTCAAATCATGTCATGCAAAATAGGAAATGACTGGAGTTTCCCAATGCCATGAGTGAAGAAAGGCAAAAGGTTTATGACTTTGGAGAACTTAATAAATAAAAAGAGGCTAGACATGTCCCACTAGCCACCATCTCTAATCGTAAACAAAATCAACAGTACAATTTCCACAGATTTTACAGTAAAAAACCAAACTAGCTGGTAAACAGAACATTATGCAGTACATGTAATCTGAATCTAAACATGATACAGCAGGAGAATCGGAATCTGAACATGAATCCAGACATATATAATTTAAACCACCAATCACACTGTATGATGTCTAGTTCAAACGTCAAGCATCCACTAGAACCAGAAAGTTTTACGTACTGCCCACTGACAAGTAATTGCTGACACACAGACCCAGGCCCTACATGTCAGCAACAGCCAACAGGCAGTACGTCAGGCAAGCCCCGTCCACAACCTCTAGACTAGTCTACTGTAAGAAGTCAGGAAACAAAAATTTATGTGAACAAACTAGATTTATTAAAGTGGAATAGCTAATTGTATGAATGTAGCTGTCCGACCCTTTTACAACTCGTGCAACTGAACCATTTATCCTCTAACCCTCCAAAAAAAGCTTTCAACCTGATGCTTCTAGTCAGAACCAAGTTGTACGACTTTGGTCATATGCATAGCAAGGTTATTCTTAAAGTATGCATGCTGAACTGCAAACTGCTACTAATAAACATTCATGTCATATACTCAATCAAAAACAATGGCGCGCTGGTGCAAACAAGCAGATATTGGTAGATGCACACACAAGAGTGATGTCTGAGTTGGCAGTTCCAAATAATTATAACAGGGCAACTAGACCCCTGAAATTGCTCTAACAAAAGGGAGGGGGCCTGCAGAAACGATCTCCCTTGCCATCCTGCATTTTGCTAACTGAACATATATTCATCTGAGCAGCGGGAGACCGAGCAATAGGGCGAGCAAGGTACGGCAGCCGCCCTACCTAACGCCAGAGGAGAGACCCCTTACCCCGAGAGATGAAAATTCCCCTCCCAATCCCGATCCCCATCCTCAATCGGGATGAAATCTCCCTGTCCCCACCCACGCCCTCGCGCAGGGATCGACCTCTCAATGCTACATCCAGCCTAAATGTTAGCTACAAAAGAAAGAATGAGGGTTTTCTAGAGGATTGAGGATTGGGGAGGATAGCTCGACTCTCGACTGGAGGAGACACTGGCCGCACGAGACAAGACCGAGCCACCTTGCCCTCGCACAGCCGCTGATAGTGTTTGTTTCGGAGACGGATGAAATGCGGTCATCCGGATGAATATTCCTCCCTATGGATCTCTATATTGAGTCTCTAAAGTAATATTTTTAGTCTTTTACAGTTAACTTTAAAAGATTTCTATCTTTACAGTTTATTTGTCCACATTCATTCACCTCTAAATCAGATCTCTATATCAATTATCAACTATTTCATATTAGATAATATGACTATATCATAATTTATATTATTTCATATAACTACTTATGTTAATAATATTATATCTATAACTTATATAAAATTATTAAATTTATTTTTACTTCTTTTCCTCTCTTTTTTCTTATTTTTCCTTTTATCTTTTTCCCACACATTTTATTTCTTATTTTTCCTTTTTTTCCCTTTCTTTTCTCCCTTTTCCTCCCTTTTTATTTTTTTCCTTTCCTTTTCCCTTTTCTTTCTTTTTTTCTTTTCTTTCTTCTTCTTTTTCCTTCCTCCCTCTCTTTCTTCCCACCTCTGCATGCCTGGGAATTCCTAGGAACACTGTACGCACCTGGGATTTACAGGAGTTGTACAGGCACTCGCTGCATCCGCACGCTACCCGCGCGGCCACGGAATTTGCAGGCGCGGCGCGGGTAGCGGCGACCACTGCGCCCAACCTTATATCCGAGACGTAAACGTCCCTCTAAAGCTGGGCGGACGATTAGAAGGTGCTTATTGCAGTTTTAAACAAATTATATGATGCCTATTTACAGTTTGATAGGAATAAATTAATATAAGTAGTTTATTTGTGGTTTAATTACAATGTTGTCATTTTTGTTTTCTCATATTGATACTGTCGGAATGCGTGAGCTGCGACACTCCACCCGGCCTGATCGGAAGCAGCCCGCGAGGTTCTTTTTCCGAAGGGCGCTTGGCGCCCTACACAACCTAGGCTCGAGGGAGCAGATGAACACCGAGATTTACGTGGTTCGGGCCACCGGAGCGTAATACCCTACGTCCACGGGAGTGCTTGTTCTATTGCCTGAGCTTGTGTGCTTGTGCGTTGCGGGATCTGGAATGCGAACCCTATGCAGGGTGGTCACCCTGGTCTTTTATAGTTCAAGGCCGGGTGGTTACAATGAGGCTTGGGCCCGACATGTGGCCTCAAAGCTATGTGTACCCTACACATGATCTAGGGCTTCGTCCTCTGAGTAGAGTGGTCGACGGAGGAGTTAAGTCCCGCCGCTCGGCGCGTTGAGCGCCCCTGACCGCGTGTCAGGTGATGATGAAGACGATGTCTTGTCGCCGTGTCTTCTCGCCCTGCTTGGGCGGCTTCGTGCCGTTGGGCGGCACTGTACTGCTGTCACGCCTTCGCCCAGTATTGTCACCGTAATGCCGAACGGGCAGAGGACGAAGGCGTGTGCAGTGCACCATGCTTCTGGGGAAGGCGCGAGCCTTAAATGCAAAGCCTAACAACACACTTCATTCTTGACTTCGTCAACCCACGACCCACGACAGATCGTGGGGCACGTGGCGGCTCTGGAGCTCTTATCGACGGGCTTGGAGTCAGGGGTCACGTGGCAGCTCCAGACCTCACCTCAGCGGGGAGGCTCAGACCGGAGCCTGGGGCACGTGTCAACATCGGAGTTGTCCTCAGCGGGGAGGTGGCTCTGAGCCAGGAGACACGTGGCAGCTCCGGACCTCACCTCAGCGGGGAGGCTCAGTCCGGAGCCCAGGGCACATGTCAACACCGGAGCTGTCCTCAGCGGGGAGGTGGCTTGAGCCAGAAGACACGTGGCAGCTCCGAACCTCACCTCAGCGGGGAGGCTCGAACTGGAGCCCAGGGCACGTGTCAGCATCGGAGTTGTCCTCAGCGGGGAGGTGGCTCGGAGCCAGGGGACACGTGGCAGCCCCGAACCTCACCTCAGCGGGGAGGCTCGGACTGGAGCCTAGGGCACATGTCAGCCCCGGTGCTGTCCTCAGCAGAGAGGTGACTCTGAGCCAGAGGACATGTGGCAGCCCCAAACCTCACCTCAGTGGGGAGGCTCGGACCGGAGCCCAGGGCACGTGTCAGCTCCGGAGCTCAAGCGCATGTGGCAGTCCCAGGGCTGACCATGGGGCCAAGGGCACGTGGCTATGCTGGGGCCCGCCTCAACAGGGAGGTGGGGCCTAGGCCATCTTTTACCCACTACGTGGGGGTACCCGGTCTGCAGGGTACCGATAGTGGCCCCCATAGGTGGGGCCCCCATCTCTCCCGCGTGGTGGTTTTGAACCTGTACTTTGGAAACCGAAGTGGTGGCGAGATTTTTGTGTAGTGGACGAGTGGCTGTACCTGGGAGACGAAAAGGATGCACGTCCTCAGCGCAGTGGGCGCATTCGTCAGTCAAAGCAGCAGTGTGTCGTCGCGTCCACTCCTGATTTGACGGGTCATGGTGACACACTCGAGGGGTTGCCTCGGGGTAATTACTGCGGCAGCCCATGGGGCGTAGGTATACCGCGTTGCTTTCCTCGGGAACTGTCGAACGTTCCCTAGACTTTACTCGTCTGACCCCCCAGAATCTGACCGGTGGACCTGGGTCCTACCTGTCATTGGGGGGGGGGGGGGGCGAGTGCCAAGGCGACGTTCTCGAGGGGTTGCCTCGGGGCACTTAATGCAGCAACCAACGGGTTGGTTGCTATAGCTCCACCACGCCAGTCTTCTCGAGGACCGCCGGATGTCCCCGAGATGTTACTCGCGTGGCCCCCAATGTCTGACGGGTGGATCTAGATCCTACCCATCAAAGGGGGAGGTGAGCGTCGAGGTGTCGTGCCCGAGTGCCGCGAGAACCATCGGACGTTCCTGAGAGTTTATCCGCCCGACCCCCAGCGTCTGAAAGGTGGACCTGGATCCTACCCATCCTTGGGGGAGGCGAATAAACCGCTACGTGCAGAGGTGGAAGCCCAATCGTCACACCTGTTGCCCCGCCAGAGGTTGCGGTTGTGTATAAAAGGAGGCCTTCCGATGTTGGATGGTACCCTCCCTTATCATGTGGCTTTTGTTCTCCTCTTGCACGCTAGAAGCCTCCGCTTCCCAGCACTCTCGCCCACCAGATGCTCTTACATCGGTAGCCGTCTTCGTCCACTTTTGGGAGATATTCATGTGTGCGGCCTTTGGTGAGGCTCTCTAAGGCGTCCCTCTCTTTGATGGTCCCGGATAGAAGCACAAGCCATCCTAATGGCACGCCGAAGGTAAGGGAGGCCATCAGGGACAGGATCCTCGACTCGCAAGGAGTCTCCACGCCAGTGTCGTGTGGGACATGTCCTCTAGGCGCCTTGCTGAAGAAGGTTAAGTCCAGAGTGATCAAGCCTTCCTCCAGGTACTGTTGCGAACAACCAAATCGACCATAGATGGTGTTTGGCCCACACTATACTGGATATCACCGTTGCCTCAGTCCAACATAAGTTGATGTCGTCCTTGGTCTTAAAGCAGGTGACAGTCTTCAGCGCAGAGAATAGCTTGGGGGATAACCATGTATGCCATGGAGCAGGAGATTGCTTGACTTGTAGCTGCTAAGTTCCTTAGTTGTCTTGTATAACTTTTTGTATGCCAGAACTCTATCATTAATGAAAGCTCTTTGTTTCAAGTCTTTCATTGTCCTGAATTGTCGATGTAGACTTCAAACCCCTGGCAGCGCAAGGGTCCGGAATGACTTAGCCGACGTGGATAGCTCTTTGCCAATGTCCTGAGCTTGTTCCTCCGGGTCCTTAGCAGTGTAAGGACCTGGGGCGCTCAGGCAGTGTGGCTACCACTCCTTCTGGGTTCTTGGAAGCACAAGGACTCAAGGGAAGTTCGACCCTCGTCTCCAACTTGTCCCAGAGAGACACGTAGCAGCTCCAGACCTCATCTTAGCGGGGAGGCTCTAGACCAGAGCCCATGGCACGTGTGAGCTCTAGAGCTATCCTTAGCGGGGAGGAGGATCTGAGCCAGGTGATGCGTGGCAGCTCCGGGTTCCACCTCAGCGGGGAGGCTATAGACCGGAGCCTAGGGCACACGTCAGCTCCGGAACTCAAGCACACGTGGTAGCCCCAGGGCTGACCTTATTGCCAAGGGCACGCGTCGGCTCTGGAACTCAAGCGCACGTGGTAGCCTCAGGGCTGGCCTTAGTGCCAAGGGCACGTGGCTTGCCCGTTTACAGCTGACATGATGAGCAATCACAAACTGTAAAGGGAGAGTGCAAAGGGCACGTGTGAGCTCCGGATCTATCATTAGCGGGGAGGAGGCTCTGAGCCAGGTGATGCGTGGCAGCTCCGGGTTCCACCTCAGCGGGGAGGCTTTGGTCCGAAGCCCACGGCACGCGTCGGCTCCGGAACTCAAGCACACATGGCAGCCCTAGGGCTGACCTCAGGGCCAAGGGCACGTGGTTTGCCCGTTTACAGTTGATATGCATGAGTAAGCACAAACTGTAAAGGGAGAATGCGCAGGACAAGGAAAACTTTTCTCTCTTCAGACTCCCCTCATATGAGGAAACTGTAGCATGGGGAGCAGCTAGAGCACGTCTTGGCGCTCCCTTTTGCTGTATAGCACTCAAGCAACCGGTGATCGAGCGCTGGTGTATGAGGGGAAATCAGAGGCGCGACCGTCAGTCGGTTCTTCGCGCTTGGGAGCGGAACAGATGCGGCACGAGCTGGGAGAGAAGGAAGCTTCGAATGTGCAGCGTACATGGGCGATAGGAGAGAGCGCGACTTGATCGGGAGCAAGCGCGGGCGCGCGCGTGGGTTTAGCGGGGTGAGGATGCACACACGCTGGTGTGCTCTCGGCAACAACCCGAAGAACAGAGGCGGTTCCCTCAGCTTGTGGGACTGACATGTGGGCCCTCTCTCCCCTTCTCTCTTTTCTTTTGTTTTCACAGCAAAGATCTCATCTACTCACTATTGAAGTGTAGACTTCACTGCAAGTCATGAGTTGAATTGGATTTCCTCAAATTGAGGTTGGTTTAGCTAAATTTGATTCACAACTGAATTTGAATTTCAAATCAGTTTTGAATTAATCCAAATATAGCTCCCGACAAGATGAACTCCAATGAGGATGAAAATTAGGGGACTAACTCAGAAAAAATTTGCTGAGTTTGAATATTTGAATCCAAGTGATAAAAGTGGCTGAAATTTAAATTTGCATTCAAATAGCCCTTTTTGCAATTGTATCCAAAAGTGCCTCAAAATAATATAAAATTGCATGAAACTTGGCATGAGCACTCCTAAGAAGGTTTAGGGACTAATGGTGAGCTCAACCTCTCATGTTTACATGTGTGAATCCTATTTTTGGATTTGTGAGTTTTTCATCTAATTATCCTCTTGATGGTGATTACTCACTCTTCACATGTGTTCATGAGCTATCCACAAAATGAGCTGGTTTGTGGTGATGTGATGAACACTCTAGCAAGTAAATTCTTGGGCTTTTACATCCTTTCCCCCTTAAAAGAATCTTGTCCCGAGATTACAAAAGAAGAGATGAAGATGTAATAGGAATTACCCGTGATGAGACACCATGAAATCTGGGTAGTTTGAGCGAAGGAACTCCTCGCTCTCCCACGTCGCATCCTCAGCGGTGTGATTGCTCCACAATATCTTGTACAACCACAACGTTCGGTTACGCGTTGTCCGAGTCTTCTCATAAAAAATCTCCACTGGATATTCCGTGTTGGTTAAATCTGGTTGCAACTTGCCAATGTCTTCGGTGGGAACAGCAGCCGTATACTTCAGATATTTCTGAAGTTGTGAGATATGGAAAACATCGTGAACACCAGCAGGAGATGCCGGTAGTTCCAATCTATACGCCACTGGTCCGCACATGTCAGTGATGGCATAGGGTCCAATAAATCGGGGAGTGAGTTTCCCCTTCACGATGAATTGGTCCACGCCTTTCATCGGAGACACACAGAGGTACACGTGTTCCCTGATGTCGAAGTGCAGCGGCCTACGCCTCTTATAAGCGCACTCTTCTGTCAGGATTGAGCGTCCCTCAAGTTTGCTTGAATTACCCGAACTCGCTCTTCGGCATCGTTCACCAAATCAATCCCGAACGTGACCCTTTCCCCAAACTCGCACCAACTCAATGGGGTGCGGCCTTTTCGACCGTAGAGATCATCATAAGGTTCCATCTTGAGACTCGCTTGATAGCCGTTGTTATACGAGAATTCCGCCAACGGCACATGATCATCCCAAATCTACCGTGGTGGATGGCACACGCTCTCAGCATGTCTTCTAACACTTGATTCACCCTCTCAGTTTGCCCATCTGTCTGAGGGTGATAGGCGGAGCTTCTAATCAGTTTGGTACCCAAAGCAGCGTGCAACTGCTCCCAGAAACGAGCTACGAATAGTGCTCCTCGATCTGAGATTATGGTCTTGGGTACCCCATGCAAGCATAAAATTCTTGCAAATGTACAACTCCGCATACCTGCTAGCATGACAATGTGTATGCACGGGAATGAAATGAGCCGACTTGGTTAACCGGTCAACGATCACCCAAATGGAATCATGCTTGTGAAAGTCATGGGTAATCCCACAATAAAATCCATTCTCACATCTTCCCACTTCCATGCTGGAATTTTCAAGGGTTGCAACACCCCTGATTTCTTCATGTGATCCGCCTTCACTCGTCTACACGTATCACACTCGGATACGTACTTTGCAACTTCCTGCTTCATCCTTGTCCACCAAAATTTAGTCTTCAAATCTTGGTACATTTTGTTGCTGACCGGATGAATGGAGAACTTAGATAAGTGATCTTCATCAAGGATCTTCTTTCTAAGCTCCATATTCCGGTGTACGACTATGCGATCATTGAACCATAGTCTCCCCTGTTCATCCTTTCAGAAACATTTGATGTCACCGCTGTCTATCCATTTCCGGAGATGTGCCATGCCTTTGTCAATCTTCTGAGCTGCAATAACATCCTCCCTAATGGTAGGGATGAGAGCAAGGTTGTATAGTGATCCATATGGAACCAAGTATAAACTCGGTTCTTCCTCTTCCATCGGTCTAATGGTGAGGTTATGGACATGTGATTTCTGACTCAGCTCGTCGGCAACCACATTTGCCTTGCCGGGGTGGTAATGGATCCCAATCTCATAGTCTTTGATTAATTCTAACCACCTCCTTTTTCTCATATTCAGCTCCTTTTGGGTGAAGATATACTTTAAGCTCTTGTGGTCGGTGTAGAGATGCACCAAGTTTCCAAGAAGATAGTGCCTCCACATTTTCAGCACCAATACCACAGCAGCAATACTACGGGGATGTCCTCTAACTTGGGAGCTTCAGTATGATAGGTGGCTGAAAATTCTGGGACCGGATTGTCTAATATGAGGGAATGCGGACGGTGGAGTGGAGAGTTGAGGTGAACCGTCCATGACAAAGTTTCCAGGACAGCGCCATGGAAACTTAGCCATGACATTCCTAAGAATGCATAACTCTTCTCCCCCTCAAGAATAATCATAGTAGTGGGATATATTCTCCCACCTAAGAACAGTGGTGCTTTTGCAATTATCACATTTGCTTAAATTTTCCCTACCGATGAGCAGATCATATATGAGCACTCTGTTGGAAAGACTTGCAGTTGATGCTTAACCACATATGATGCACTTATGAAGTTGTGGGTTGCACCCGAATCAAATAAAATGATGATTGCACGATCGTTGAGAGTGAATGTACCCGCCAGCACATTCTCTCCTTCCGGGGCATCCTCGTTGTCGAGGTAACGAATGCCCCTGGGTCACTGACCTCATTTCGTAACCGGTGGTCGGCCTCGAGCACCACCCTGATATTGGGCTTGCCCGCTGCTTTGCTGCCCCTGTAGACAGTCCTTCAGGAAATGACCCACCTGGCCACACGTATAGCATGTGTAGCGAGGCGGTCCTCTGCTGACCGGTGGACGGAATCCCGGGACGCGTTGTGGTCCTGGGAACGCCCGGGGTACCATCTGCTGCTGTTGCGGCTGTTGCAGTCGCGGTGGTGGCATCGGCGGACGGAATGGGGGTGGCTGATAAGGACGACCCCCAAACTGTTGAGGTCGTGCCGGTGGATGCCACTGCTGACCGGATGGTGTCCGATACACCATGCGGTATTTTTGAGGAGCTCCACCCCCACTGCTCGGTGGAGCACGACGCTTCCGCTGCTCAGCTGCAAATCCCCGCTGAGCATCCTCTTGCAAAATCGCGGCATTGACGAGGTCGTTGAAGGTGCCACAATTGCATTGCGCAAGATGCGTCTTCATCCCGGGATTTAACTCCCGATAGAACTGCTCACGCTTCCTCTCCTCGGTGGAGATGTAATCCGACACATACTGCGCCAGATGGTTGAACACATGGGAGTAGTCGTGGGCACTTCTCCCGCCTTACTTCAGTTCCAAGAATTCTTGGAACTTCCTCTTCATCATACCGGGAGGTATGTGATAGGTGCGGAACGCCTCCCGGAATTCTGCCCGTGCCATGGCATGGCCAGCAGGTAGTGAGGCGAGATAATTCGCCCACCACGCGCCAGCGGCACCGTGAAGCTGCTGCGCCACGAAGAGAGTCTTCTGCCACTTTGTTCATTGGAGCAGCCCGAACTTGGACTCGATCGTCCGCAGCCAGTTGTCGGCCTCCAGTGGTTCCGTCGCTTTGGTGGACACCAGAGGATGCATACTCATGAAATCCGAGTACATAGTGATGTGGGGCTTACGAGGCCCCATCTCTTGACGTGTCCTCGCCTGGGACGTATTGTGTACAATCGTGCGGAGCAGGTCGGTCTGCTCCTCACGAGAGCCCACCAGCGCCCAGATCACATCCGCTAGTGTAAGCGGAGGCGGCGGTAGTGGTTGTTACTGCGGGGTGTTGTCGTAGGGCTGGGAGTCATCATCCCCCTGTTGACTAGAGCCCCCGACCTCGTGCGTGGTCCGGGTATGAACCATCTGCAACCATAATGACAATAACATTAGCCCCATAGCATACTCCATGCAGTCCATAAAAAAAGTGGTAAACAAAATGACGGTAAACATGCGATACATCTCATACATAGATAATGTAATAACTTTGCACAAGCTACACCATTACCGGACTAAATACAAATTAGTGAAATCCAAATTGACGGACTTCCTCTTTGGAAGTTCATCTCTGTAACACCCTCAAATTCATTTTCATACATTGCATACATTTTTCATGTAGAGAAGCATTATAAAAGAAGTAGAATTGGAGAAAGAACCCTAGAAATGGAGAAAGAACTATAGAAATGGAGAAAGAACTATAGAAATGGAGAAAGAACCATAGAAATGGCCGACCCCTTATAAATATAACTCCCACCCCCTTGGCCGACCCCTCTCTCTTTTGGTCGTCCCACCTGCTGACAAGCTCCCTTGCTTGCTGTCAAGTCGCCAAGTTCCCCCCTTGCCAGAATTTGGCCGCCGTCGATCTCCGTCGAGCCCCGCCGTCACCGGAGAAGAAGCCCGACGATCTGTCCTACCCTTATCTTCCATAGAAAAATTCCCCACTGCTGCCATTGCTAGGAGGAAGGCCCTGCCACCAAAAGGATGTGAGGTAGGTCCCCATTACCCATCTTACGACGTCGCCGCTGTTTCTACGCATCCGTTTTCTTCGCCCCCTTCGAGCAGAAACTTTTACGTGTGGACAGATCGTGTTTTGATCGATTTTTTACGGTGGCATTGATCTAGATCTTGAGTCAAGATCATCACCACGTCCACACTTGATCCCTACACCCTTCTTCATCATAAAACCCAATGAAAGCCCAATAAATCATGCAAGAACACGTACAAACTGGTTTAATAAAACAGCACCATAGGATTTGCATCCATCTACCCCATCGCATCTTGAGTAAAGTTTGTGCATGATGATTGATTGCTGTAAATTTTGTATGAGCGGGGTCGTGAGTAGAAGGACAAGCTCAAGAGGCCATCTACGAGGATCTATAACACCAAAACTTTGAGACGCTCGAAGAACAAGAGGCACGGGAGCAAGGCAAGTGCCCCTTGACCATATTGATCCCATGTTTCGAAACTGTTTTGTTTGCGAAAACGTGTATGCTTGAGTCAACTTGATGGGACACCCTTTTATAGGAGTTTACTAGTTTTGTTAACCATCCTTGTCGTCGGGAAAGTTGATGAGTCAGGTATGGTCGTTTTTCCTTTTTGCTTCGCTTAACTTACGGGATACGGGAAGCTGAAATAAAACATGTCAAGCTACTGCACTCATATGAATAATGATGATAACAACTTGATGATGATAATGAGCATGGAATCGGGGGAGATATAGGCAAGCTTGGTTCGTGGATGTTGCTGAATGACATGGTGGTTTACTTGCCGTAGATGTAAGGACCGGTTCATGCCAGCACATGCCAGGAAAACAGTGCCACCATAAGGCCAAATATGGGTGCGGCTTAGCTGACTAATTAGGTGTGTTGCTTGCTTGTTATGGACCGTGGATGGCGTGGGGAATGGGAGTCGAGGAGGACTGCCCTGGGAACTGCATGGCACAAGAGGGGGCCCGTG
The DNA here is from genome assembly GCA_030760725.1 of Neostapfia colusana. Classification (NCBI taxonomy): domain Eukaryota; kingdom Viridiplantae; phylum Streptophyta; class Magnoliopsida; order Poales; family Poaceae; genus Neostapfia; species Neostapfia colusana. Next base: position 27,884,641 of record JASWHV010000007.1, read on the forward strand.
GGTGGGAGAATGGTGATTCGAGCCTACCGGTGAAACCTCAGTGAGTCCATACATCTAGCAGCCCCTTTATAAAGGCTATTTTGTGATCTCTTGGCCATACACCGACAGTTGTGTACTGGTATAATGGAGGTTCTGCAGTCACCGACGGGTGACGAAATCACGAGCTTGTGGGTAAAGTGGTGCCACCTCTGCAGAGTGTAAAACTATCATGATAGCCGTGCTTCCGGTCACAAGCACCTGGCCATCTCACATGATTAGACGGAAAACTTGGGATGTATATTCGGTATGGTTATGGTATGGTCATTGGGATTGGTTTTGGAACTGTTTTGAGTCATGGAAATGAGTTTGTTTCGGTTATATGAATATGAGATGAACTTGAGAAAGATTATTGGCTAATTGAGACTTGATAAATGGTGAATTATGATGAAAGAATGTTGCTGATTAGTTGGTTATATTGGGATTTAGTTCATCTAGACTTAGTTGCTGTTTTTACCATGTTTGTGAAATAAAATTTGCTTGCTGCAATTAGCCTTTTTATTCCATACCTTGTTGAAAGCTACATGTCATACTTTCCCCGCACTTGCTTAGTACGATATGTACTCACTCTTGCATTATCACATAAACATCAGCAACAGGAGAAGAGTACTTCGAGGACCATGTGGAGTACTAGGCATGCGAACTACCGTCAACTTGCCTGTGGAGTTGAAGTTGGAGCCTGCTGTTTAGTTATTTCCGCTGTCGTTTAGAGACTTCTGCTGCAAGAATAAGTTAGAGATTTATAAGTAAGACTTTGAGTTATTGTAATAAAGTACTTAAATACTATTTATTCGTGGTTATATTCTGAATTCAGTTTATAGATTACATGTGTATGTGTGATGAACATCCTGGGCACACATATGCATTCACTTGGTTCTATTTTTGGAACCGGGTGTCACAGATTGGTACCAGAGCCACGTTGACCGTAGGATGCAAGCCTAGGTAGAATGGACACTCTAAAACACATAGGCACACCCCTCTAAACTACTATTTTTGAAAATTGCTTGCTGCTGCATTTTACTTGTCAATTCAGCCACCACAAAGTGCTATTTTCAGCCCCTCCTTTTCTCTTCTTTTAGACAGCAACACTTTTTCTTTATGCCTCCATAGCTTCTGAAGTTTTGGAGTTAATTCCTACTTCTCTAAAGTTTCTCATGTCTTATTTATAGATGCCGGTAACCAGGAGCACAGCACGCATAAAAACTCGTCCACCACCACGTGGGAGTACTCTTAACCCCATTGAGGTGTCCGATGGACCATATTGGGAGGAGGTGAAGACGGAACCTCATGATGAAGATGAAGTCAATAGCTCTATGCATGAGGAAGAGGATCCGGAAGAGGTGGAACCATTCGAAGACGACATAGAGGATGATCCACAAGAACAGCATTGGTACGCACCTCAGGAGGAGTTTCACGCGTGCTTACACCCCGTGGAGCCTCATGAAGCTATGTTAGGAGGAGATGAATCCGAAGAGGAGCCACCCCTTGCTGAGGCCGAGAATGAAGGTGATGAACGGGCCAACCGTTCAGTTCAAGAATTCCGGTCTGACGGGATGGAAGGAGGACACATATCCAAGGAGCTTAAAGAGTTTCTGGATTGCTGCAGCTTATACCCGGAGTATCTTCTCAAGAAAGTCCCTCGTCTCGGACATGAAGAGTGGAAAGCTGAAGTAACCATCTTATCTAACGGTAGGGTTGTCACTCGGCACTTCACACCCACATGGAGAGCTACAAGGGTAGAAGCTATCGATGATGCTGCATGGGATGCACTCACCGGACTGTGCTACGCCTTCCGTGAGCAGCTTGAGAACACTACTTTTGAGCTGCACCCGTATCAGAAGAGTTGTACAAGGGAGATCATTGGACCGCATGTAACAGAACTTTCCAACCCACAAGCTTCTGACAAGTCTCAGAGGTTGCTTTTGGAGTTAGGAAACCGCTACGCAAGCGCACAAGAAGAGATCCATTACCTCTGCAAGAAGCTGTATTTGCTAGAGAAACAAGAGGATACTCGTGCCAACGCGGGAGAAAATGGAGCACCAGCGTCATCTAACCCTACATGGACTGCCAACTCACCATGGCATGCGCCCATGTATGGACCACTCCCGTCACACGGCGAGAACAGCACCGGTTCCCATGATTAAGTATAGGATTCCCATTGAATAATCTGTAATAGGAACATTTATATCGTAGTAGCTTGAATAAGAGTGGTGTGTTGAACCTTTGTAATGATTGCTTGTGTTTATGTGCTGATGTGAGTTGTGGGACGCTTCGGCGAATGACGCTTCGGCGAATGTCCACATCCACACATAGTTGATAGATGTGAGATGCTTCAGCACGTGTTCACATCCTCATAAAGGCTGGGATTAATAAAAGAAGATACTTAGTTCATACACCTTGATGCATATAGTTGGGAAATCACTTCTTTCAGTTCCAAATTCTATCCTAAAGTGAGCCTTAAAATAAGGGGGCTAGACTTTCTTGCCAACCTTATTGTCTTGGATCCCCAAGGGATTGGCATAATACTTGGAATGGACTGGTTAAGCAAGCACAACGGAGTGATTCAATGCGCTCAGAGGATCGTGCAGTTGACGAGTGGGCACGATACTCGTATTAAGTTCGAGGCAGCCCAACCTGCAACCGAGAAGGCAGTGCTGAACAACATCGAAGAAGCGACATTGGTAAGCATTCCGGTGGTTCAAGAATATTCAGATGTGTTCCCGGAAGAACTTCCAGGTATGCCACCTGACCGGTACATTGAATTTGCCATTGATTTAGTACCCGGAACTGCACCTATAGCGAAGAGGCCGTATAGGATGCCCGCCAATAAACTAGTGGAGCTCAAGAAGCAAATTTAGGAGCAGCTAGAAAAGGGTTTTATACGCCCAAGCTCGTCACCATGGGGAGCCCCCATGCTCTTCGTAGACAAGAAGGATGGGACCCAAAGGATGTGTGTGGATTATAGGTCCCTCAATGACGTGACGATCAAGAATAAATACCCGCTGCCCCGTATAGAGGACCTGTTTGACCAAACGAAAGGTGCCCGAATTTTCTCCAAGATTGATCTTAGGTCGGTATACTTCCGGCTGAAGATTAAGCCCTTCTACATACCCAAGACTTCATTTCGAACATGGTATGGTTCGTATGAGTATACCGTTATGTCTTTTGGGTTAACGAATGCACCCACATACTTTATGTACCTCATGAATAAGGTCTTCATGGAGTACTTGGACAAGTTCGTCGTAGTTTTCATCGACGATATCATGGTGTATTCGAAAAGCGAGGAAGAACACAAAGAACACTTGAGGTTGATGTTGCAAAAACTGCAAGAGCATCAATTGTATGCCAAGTTCAGCAAGTGTCAATTTTGGCTAAAGGAGATATCGTTCCTAGGCCACATCATCTCCGAGGGAGGAGTATCGGTTAATACCGGAAAAGTGGGAGACGTTTTAAAGTGGAAACCAACCGCAGAATGTGAGAGGCATTCGGAGTTTCCTGGGGATGGCTGGATACTACCGCCGGTTCATCAAGGATTTCTCCAAAATAGCGAAGCCTATGACTGAATTGCTAATGAAGGGAAAAGAATTTCAGTGGACACCAGTGTGCCAAGAAAGCTTTGAGGAGCTAAAGAAGAGATTAACCACAGCGCCGGTTTTGGTATTGCCGGACGTGAGCAAGAGCTTCTACATACATTGTGACGCATCAAGACAAGGGCTTAGATGTGTGCTCATGCAAGAAGGACAAGTGGTAGCCTATGCATCGAGACAACTAAAGAAACATGAGCTGAATTACCCCACACATGACTTGGAACTTGCAGCCGCGGTACATGCCTTGAAGTTTGGAGGCATTATATCCTTGGCCACCGATGTGAGATCTATGCAGCTCACAAAAGCCTCAAGTATATATTCATGCAAATGGATCTGAATTTGAGGCAACGTCGATGGTTGGAATTCATCAATGATTATGATGTTGGAATCAATTATCACCCCATAAAGGCCAATGTAGTAGCTGATGCGTTGAGCCGAAAGGGAGCATGTCACCAACTCACGGTTTGGGAGCTGCCACCTGAGCTGCGCAAGGAGTTCGAACGGTTACATCTCGGGTTCTTGAACGAGATGGAAGTGATAGAACTCAACTCTTCGCTGGAACAAGAGATACGAGATGGCCAAGCAACGGATGAGGAAATCAAGGAAAGAATCTGACAAGGCATAAAGGATTTCAAGGAAGACGAGAAAGGCACGCTTTGGTTAGGGAAAAAGATTTGTGTGCCTAACGTGAAGCACATCTGCGACACGATATTAAAGGAGGCACATGACTCACCTTATTTCATACACCCCGGCTGTACAAAGATGTACAAGGACCTGAAAACTTGCTATTGGTGGAATGGTATGAAAAGGGACATAGCTGAATATGTTGCCAACGGGTGAAGGCCGAACATCAAAGACCCGCTGGACTGTTGCAGCCATTGAAAGTACCCGAGTGAAAGTGGGAAGACATCAGCATGGATTTCATCGTTGGATTGCCACGTACTCAATCGGGTTACGACTCTATTTGGGTTATCATGGACCGATTGAAAAAAACAGCCACTTCCTTCCTGTTAAAACCAAGTACCGCGTCGTAGAACTAGCCGAGCTGTATATGGAGCAAATCGTGTGTCGTCATGGAGTTCCGAAGAGGATAGTTTCAGATCCGGGTTCTCAATTTACCTCTAGGTTCTGGAATAAGTTGCATGAAGCCATGGGTACACGACTGAAATTCAGCTCCGCTTATCACCCGTAAGACGGGCAAACTGAGAGGACAAACCAAATTTTGGAAGACATGTTGAGAGCTTGCGCCTTGAAACATGGGCGTAGTTGGGATAGGAGCTTGCCATATGCTGAATTCTCGTACAACAACAGCTACCAAGCCAGCTTGAAAATGTCACCTTTCAAAGCATTGTATGGTAGACGGTGTAGAACGCCGCTGTTCTGGAATGAGACTGGAGAGAGTCAAGTGTTTGGACCCGAAGTGCTGCAAGATGCCAAGAAGCAAGTCCAAAAGATACGAGAAAACATGAAGGCTGCTCAGTCACGATAACAAGGTTATGCAGACAATAGGCGAAGAAGGTTGACCTTCGAAGTGGGAGACTTCGTGTATCTTAAGGTATCACCTATCCGAGGCCAATGACGGTTCAACATCAAAGGCAAGTTAGCACCTCACTACATCGGGCCATTCAAGATTTTGGGTAAGCGAGGAGAAGTAGCCTATCAACTAGAGCTGCCAACACACCTCTCCGACGCGCATCATGTGTTTCACGTATCTCAGCTCAAGAAATGCCTAAGAGTACTGAAAGAACAAGTATCCATGGATGAGCTCGAGCTTCAAGAGGATCTGACCTACGCGGAGCACCCCGTCAAAATTTTGGACGTGAAGGAAAGGGTCACGAGGAACACAGTGATCCATTGGTGCAAGGTACAACGGAGCCATCACACGGAAGCCAAAACTACATGGGAGCGTGAGGAAGATCTCAAAGCAGAATTCCCTCATCTATTCTCCACTCTATCGAATCTCGAGGGCGAGATTCAGTTTAAGGGGGTAGGTTTGTAACACCCTCAAATTCATTTTAATACATTGCATACATTTTTCATGTAGAGAAGCACTATAAAAGAAGTAGAATTGGAGAGAGAACCCTAGAAATGGAGAAAGAACTATAGAAATGGAGAAAGAACTATAGAAATGGAGAAAGAACCATAGAAATGGAGAAAATAACCATAGAAATGGAGAAAGAACCATAGAAATGGAGGAAGGAACCATAGAAATGGAGAAAGAACCATAGAAATGGAGGAAGGAACCATAGAAATCGAGGAAAAACCACAGAAATGTTGAAGGGAATATAGAAATAGAGAATGGGGCATAGAAATGGAGAAGGGCAATGTAGAAATGGAGAATGGGACATAGAAATGGAGAGGGAATGTAGAAATGGAGAATGGGATATAGAAATGGAGAGGGGAATGTAGAAATGGAGAATGGGACATAGAAATGGAGCAAGTGACATAGAAATGGTGAGGAATAGGAAAAAGATAGCTGAAATGAGCCATTCCCAAATTTCCCCCAAAATTTTTAAATTCCCCAATTCCCCAAAAAGAGAATTTTCCTCACATTTTGGGGATAAAATATCCAAGGTTGCCGCACCACAAGAGATAAGTTTGTTAAAATTCAAAAAAAATTGAATAGGACTCTTATTTGAGCTCCAATTGGAGTAGGACTCTCCTTTTCCCCTTATAAATATAACCCCCACCCCCTTGGCCGACCCCTCTCTCTTTTGGTCGTCCCCCCATGCTGCCAAGCTCCCTTCCTTGCTGCCAAGTCGCCAAGTTCCCCCCCCCCTAGCCGGAATTTGGCCGCCGTCGAGCTCCGTCGAGCCCCGCCATCACCGGAGAAGAAGCCCGACGAGCTGTCCTGCCCTAATCATCCATAGAAAAATTCCCCACTGCTGCCATTGCTAGGAGGAAGGCCCTGCCACCAAAAGGAAGTGAGGTAGGTCCCCATTACCCATCTTACGACGTTGCCACTGTTTCTACGCATCCGTTTTCTTCGCCCCCTTCGAGCAGAAACTTTTACGTGTGGAAAGATCGTGTTTTGATCGATTTTTGACGGTGGAATTGATCTAGATCTTGACTCAAGATCATCACCATGTCCACACTTGATCCCTACACCCTTGTTGATCATAAAACCCCATGAAAGCCCATTAAAACATGCAAGAACACGTACAAACTGGTTTAATAAAACAGCACCATAGGATTTGCATTCATCTACCCCATCATATCTTGAGTAAAGTTTGTGCATGATGTTTGATTGCTGTAAATTTTGTATGTGCGTGGTCATGAGTAGAAGGACAATCTCAAGAGGCCATCTACGAGGATCTACAGCACCAAGACTTCGAGACGCTCGAAGAACAAGAGCCACGGGAGCAAGGCAAGTGCCCCTTGACCATATTGATCCCATGTTTCGAAACTGTTTTGTCTGCGAAAACGCGTATGCTTGAGTCAACTTGATGGGACACCCTTTTATCGGAGTTTACTAGTTTTGTTAACCATCCTTGTCGCCAGGAAAGTTGATGAGTCGGGTGTGGTCATTTTTCCTTTTTGCTTCGCTTAACTTACGGGATATGGGAAGCTAAAATAAAACATGTCAAGCTACTGCACTCATATGAATAATGATGATAACATCTTGATGATGATAATGAGCATGGAATCAGGGGAGGTCTAGGCAAGCTTGGTTCGTGGATGTTGCTGAATGAGATGGTGGTTTACTTGCCGTAGATCTAAGGACCGGTTCATGCCAGCACATGCCAGGAAAACAGTGCCACCACAAGGCCAAATATGGGTGTGGCTTAGCTGACTAATTAGGTGTGTTGCTAGCTTGTTATGGACCGTGGATGGCATGGGGAATAGGAGTCGAGGAGGACTGCCTTGGGAACTGCATGGCACAAGAGGGGGCCCGTGGGTGAGAGAATGGTGATTCGAGCCTGCCGGTGAAACCTCAGTGAGTCCATACATCTAGCAGCCCCTTTGTAAAGGCTATTTTGTGTTCTCTTGGCCATACACCGATGGTTGTGTACTGGTATAATGGAGGTTCTGCAGTCACCGACGGGTGACGAAATCACGAACTTGTGGGTAAAGTGGTGTCACCTCTACAGAGTGTAAAACTATCATGATAGCCGTGCTTCCGGTCACAAGCACCTGGCCAACTCACATGATTAGACGGAAAACTTGGGATGGATATTCGGTATGGTTATGGTATGGTCATTGGGATTGGTTTTGGAACTGTTTTGAGTCATGGAAATGAATTTGGTTTCGGTTATATGAATATGAGATAGTTATGAATATTTATGTGTATGAGATGAACTTGAGAAAGATTATTGGCTAATTGAGACTTGATAAATGGTGAATTATGATGAAAGAATGTTGCTGATTACTTGGTTATATTGGGATTTAATTCATCTAGACTTAGTTGCTGTTTTTACCATGTTTGTGAAATAAAATTTGCTTGCTGCAATTAGCCTTTTTATTCCATACCTTGTTGAAAGCTACATGTCATACTTTTTCCGAAATTTCTGAGTACGACATGTACTCACCCTTGCATTATCACATAAACATCAGCAACAGGAGAAGAGTACTTCGAGGACCATGTGGAGTACTAGGCGTGCGAACTACCGTCAACTTGACTGTGGAGTTGAAGTTGGAGCCTGCTGTTTAGTTATTTCTGCTGTTGTTTAGAGACTTCCGCTGCAAGAATAAGTTAGAGATTCATGAGTAAGACTTTGAGTCATTGTAATAAAGTACTTAAACACTATTTATTCATGGTTATATTCTGAATTCAGTTTGTGGATTACATATGTATGTGTGATGAACACCCTGGGCACACATATGCATTCACTTGGTTCTATTTTTGGAACCGGGTGTCACAATCTCAACTAGATTTGGTCACTACGAGACGTTAATATCGCGTTGTCATCACGTATACTACTCTTTATCTTCAATACGACACAAACATGGTCTATAGCAAAAAGAACTTGAGTAAGTAACATACTCTAATCTTTCACTAGTTGAAGATAACTACTCATGAGTATGTTCTACACCATTGGAAGTAATAAAACTCCACTAGGTACAACAATCTCTCAAATGAGTTCAACTGTTCATTCCTCTGGCCAGAATGACCAGTTTCTACCTATCCCAGATTTTGACCTGGTACTTTGCATTTTCATTACTCAAGCTGAATACCAAAGTTAAATTTAACTTCAGTATATTTCCAACGAGTATTTATTTGCCCCCAGATCAGTTCTGGTTAAAAATTTATGCTAATTCAAAGTTAACAGAATTCCTGGAAGAATTTCAACAGCACCTCCTTTGAAAGTTGCTGTTTTCCACTCCAAATTCCACTGAATTCCGTGCTGCAACTGCAAAAACTTTGAATTACAAACATGTAACCCAGCTCCTAACATTTCCAAAAATGTATCCTATTATTATTTTTAGATTTCTCTACAGGAAGTTATGCTTGAAAAACAGAACAGTCCAGAGAGTGTTTGAATCTGTCCTTGTTCTGGAAAGTATACAATCATCTGGAAATTCAACCAGTTTGATGTGTGGTTCTGTTCTGGAAGTCTACAACAAAGTTGTAGAGCACTTAAACCCCTTTACAGAAATATATCTCACACCTCCATGGGCTAAGTAACCTGTGAGTTAGACTCTGTTAAAGTTCAGCAAACTTGCTGCCCAAAAACAGAGCACTCTGTTTTTCAAGTCCTTTGAGCTGAACTAATCCATTTTTGAATTTTTCTATCATGATTAGTACTTTTTCGGTACTACGTTCCTCACAAAATGGAAAATCCTAACCGGATTATACCGGCATATACGTCTCGACTGTGGCACTAAAAATGGTCTATCACAAACTTGTACTACACGGGATATGTACGTGGTTAGCACCTGCAGAAGAATACTCAATAATGATGCACTCAAAGGTTGTTGTCATTTTAGGCAGGTCCATATCATAGTAAAAACATACGCCCGTATCATTGACATATGGCCGTCCTTGAGTCAAGTCACGTCTCAAGGTACATGGTCGCGTTCTCACACCACACGACGGGGAACCCGAGTAGAGCGAGAACGGATCATCACGGTTGGGAATTTTATCAACCCAATGTATACCACCTACAGCCCTGCAGGGCACACCGATGGCAAGCACTGCGTATGTCCTCCTAGGCTATTTTCAGAAGAACACACTATCGCGTTACCGACCACACGATGGGGTTTCCAGTTTCTTGCCTAATGCACGCCAGGGACCAGCTGTAAAAGCCCCAAAAATGTATATGAATAAAACTGAGGTTTGAATTCATATGTGTGGCAAATTCATGAAAAATGGGACTTGCTAAATGTTTCTTCATGCAAAGCGCTACGTGGATGTTCATCTAAAATGAGGCTCACATTTTTATTTGAAGGTGTTGAACCAAGAAGGACTTAAATACCCCTTTGCATGAAGGATCAAAAATCAGATTTCAAATTCAAAGTTCACACAAATTGCGGCCAAAAACTTTGAATACTCATGCAGCCTATACTTTGGAAATTGAGGCAATTTAGTGTGGCAAACTTTTCATTTCTAGGGTGGGCTCAAAAGGAATTAAATAGACGCATTTTCAAATTCAAACCAAATTCAAATTTGCTATGCAAATTCAAACTGAATTTGGGGAATATCAAATGCTAGCCCACTTTTCAAACTCGAAACTTTTGAATGGAAGAGATGAACATGAGAAGATATTTTGGGAGGAAATTTGGGGTGGACCCCACATGTCATTGAGATAAATTAGTGACTTGCACACAAAGCAATTGAGGTGATGAGTCTCTGCTTCTCCACTTCAAAGGGGGCTACGCACCGCCACCTCCTGCTCATCTTTCTCGTGCTAGCGCCGTGAGTGGGTTTCCTCAGGCGTGATCCTCCTCTCAGACCGAGCAAACACTGTTTGCTTTCTCTTCCTCACAAGCAAACCCCGAACCGAGCTCCTCATACCGCCGATGCCTCAGCTTGATCCGGAACCGGCAGAAAACTCGTGCCCATTCTACTCCGAACTGCTAAACAGCACCCCACGCTCGTTGCTCACCTCCCCGACACAAAACCCGCCGAGTTCCGACGTTTCCCGAGCCCTAGAGCACTCATCCGTCGCAACCTAACTCAAGCCAGCGGTCGGCTTCATGTGGACAGCCCACCACGGTGGTTTTCACGGCCGAGCAAGCACAGCCACGGGAGCGCGCTACTGTGGTGCTGCTCTCCTCCGAAGCTCAAGCCAATCCGTGGAGCATAGCCGGCAAATTTTGGAAATTAGCTCCGGCGGGTGCAAACCGAGCGTCCGGTACGAGATCTTCAGATTCTCCCTCTCCAATTCTTCTTAGGTCTCAAACATCGCACATAGAAGCTGGACTAGCCAGCGATCATCTTTCCTTTAGCAACCGTCGCATGAAACCACCTCGGAGCGGCAGATTCCGAGCTTTACCGAACACGCTCATGGCGGTACTCCGCGGGCGCACGGTGACAACCGATTTGCGGCCGTTCTCGAGCCATTTGGAGGCCATGCCGAGCTTTGTGATCACCCACTGGTGCTTTAGCGTGTTTTGGTCGCTTGTTTGGCAGGCTAGGTCGGCTGTCCGACGGCGCCGCACGTCGCTGGGGTACTTCCGGCCACCGGCAGCCCGAGCTAGCACCACCATCATGTTTCTCGATCTCCTAAACTCACTGGCGGCAAGCCTCAGCTCGGGAGGTGGCCGGAAATGTCGAGCCGGTGAACTACAGCGTCGGGCCGGCGAGCTGAGCGGCGCGCGCGCGAATAGGCGGCGGGAGGAAGAAGAAACCCGATGGTCCCACACGTCAGTGGCTCAAATTTAAATCCTTGATCTGCTGTGGTTCAAGGATCCTCTGTGGCTGCACGCCAAAACCCTGTGAACCCGGGTGGCCCAATTCCTATTGGCTGAGTTTAAAACAGTGGGTCCAGCAGACGTTTCAATAGCAAAACAATTCCAGAGATTGTTCCAACTTTGGAAAATCATATCTCTCTGTAGAAACCTCCAATTTGAGTGATTCCAATTCGGTTGGATTCATTTTGCAAAGATATATCCAAATATGAACTCCAATTTGTATGAAACTCAATATTAAATTCTGGAAAATACTTTGAAGCTTTTCTGGAAAAGAATTATTGAGGGAGTTTTATTCATCAAAAAATCCTCAAATTTTGCCAGAATATGCTTTAGAATATTTTTGACATTCTAGCAAATTTTCAGCTCATTTGAAGATCATTTGAGTAGGAATTTGCTAAATACAAACTGCTGTGTTCATAAGAGTCCAGAAACATTTTCAGAAATTGTTGCCCACTTGAAAAATCTATTCTAGGCAATTCATAGCTCCAAAAATCATAGACAAATTTAGGAAAGCTCTATGAGACATAATTTAAATTGTAGTTTACTTAATTGGGCATGAAAATGTACATTACTTCATAATTAATTCTTTTGAGTAGAAATGCTTAGAGAATTGTTCTGGAGGAACTACTCAAGTAAAAGGTCTAAATTTTGGATCAAATTACTTTCATGTGACCATGAACTCACATGCAAATTATCAGCTCAAGTTGAGCTTTGATCTCCATGTTCTTGTTCTCCATACTTATGCATATGGGGACATACATAAGAGACATTGTAGGAATTATGGAAAACACAATTTGACTTCACATTAGCTGCCATTTGGCAAGCTAAATCCCTAGGTAGTATAGAACATGCTGTAAAAGTTTTGAAGCCATTGGAGTTCTTGTTCTTCAGTTGCACTCAATTCTTTTCAGCACACCTCTTATGGTCATTAGGAAACTTACTTAGAAACTAAAACACTAAGACAAATTTAGTTCATTCAAACTTCTTTGCACAACAGAGGCAAACCAAGCCCTTCATGGTATTTCCACACCGCCTCTGTTCTTAAGAAAATCCAGTCTTTAATTCTTTCCATTGCATTCTATAAAAATGATGCATATACATTTCAATAGGATTCACAAAGAAGGGGATTCGAAGGAGTGATTCATCGAACTTGGATCAGACTCCGGAGGATCAAGGGAGCAAGGATTACTAACTGCTTATATACGACTACCCTGCAAAACAGGCAAGCTCCGGTTTGCATTTAACAGCTTTTATGCTTTTACTTTGTATTCACTCCTTCGGTTAAGATATGAAATGTGCATTAGGTCTAGTTGTTTGATACTCCTCTTGACCAAATGAACCCATGGAGTATTGGGTAGATGTCTTTCATCATGTAGAATTGCCATGCTTAAGTAAGGTTCGGTAGAAGTCGAGTGGTGAGATGCTACTCGCATGATCTGGAACAACAGGGGCATACGGGATTGGTTCATAAAATTGTTAGCAAGTTAAAGTTGAGACCGGCAGGTTGTAGGGGCAGCAGGACATAGGGGTCTAGGTGCTATAGACCTTTCTGTGTCGATCAAGGACCGATCCGTATGCGGCCCTGTTGAGCAAGTTTGAGTTGTGTACCGGACTCATGCTGGCTATATGGGACCCAGTAAACCGATGTACCTCGGGAAGCTTGCGTTGAGCCTTTTCGGGTCGCCTCAGGCGAGACGGACGTTGTGCAGTATGTGAGTAACATTCTCATGACATCTCATGTCAGTAGGTGCACCATGAGAGTGGCTACTGTACGTGGCGATTTGATCGGTTCAACGTGGGTGAAACGGGGGAAAGGCTGCCACATACAATGTCAGTGGTGGTTGCTGTAGGCAACGTTGAGTACGGGCATACGTGTCGTGTAGTCCGGGTGTTATTGATTCGAATCACCATCGCTCGCAGAAAAGGACCAAGCATACTTGTTCTTACAGTCGTGATGTAGTAAGAACTTGCATGAGAAAGGAACTAATCATTATGATTTGAAGTTTTCATACTAGCTTTGTGATGAATCTTTTATGTATAATTAGAGCAAACTCGATTCATTTACACCGTGAGCAAGTTACATCAGGGGAAAGCGTTTCTTGTTGTATTGTGGACTCCCGATGTGGCGTGCCCAAGGTTACTATTAATTTGCTGCAAATAACATTTGAAAGTAAGGATTCACATTTAGACGAGTTTATTATGCATTATGCCATCCTACATTATGTTATCCCCTCATGTAGAGTTTTATGGCTAGGTTGATGGTTAAGTCTTGCTGAGCGTTATGCTCACGGATGCTATCCGAGTTGTTTTGCAGGTATTGACTTCATGCTTATGAAAAGGGATGCTGATGAGACTCGGAAACCTCCAAGTGGTTACTCAAGAGCATCCTCGCCGCTGCGGTTTGTTCTTCGTGTTGCTAGTGAGAAACGTCTGCGGGCTGGACCGTTTCTTTGTTGCTAAGCTAGAAAGGAGTCGTGAGAGTTGTAGTCTTCTGCTGTAGCTTATTTTGATATAGTATTTGTAAAATACTCTTGTATGCTTCCGCAAACAGATTTATGTAATATAACGTGTTTCCTCGACCCGTGTGCTGTTGGGTGCCGCATATCATGGCACCACCTGATGAGGTCCTGCCGGGGCCACGTCCCCCCACAGCATGGTATCAGAGCTGCGTTGGGAATAGCACACGGATTGAGCATCATATTACGATAAAAACTTAGGATACGGCGAGATAACGGTATTAGGCCCACATAAGGACTACCATATTAGCATATTATGAAGGTGGCAATCAAACCTATTTTCTATGTTGGAAAATCGTGCATCTTGGGACGTTCTATATCTTGGGGGGTGCACGTAAGTGGTGTCCATCAGTGCGCACAAGCTGAAGGGTGGAGCCTCACGGGTGGCAGGTAACCCGGCCCGCTTTAGTATCCTCTACGACTCTTCATGTCGTTTGGGGTATTCGAGCAACACCCTTCCCTGACGTGCTTCGGGCAAGTATGGGAGACCCCGTCACGTGGTTAGTAACGTGAACATGTACCTCAAGGCGTGTTTGGATTGAGAACATCCGTGCGAGTGATGACGGACGGGTGTATGAACTGTATTGGCACCGGGTTCGGTGTGCAGCCGAACCTGATGATTGTGTGTGTTATATGCATGTACTAACCACGAAAACCACAGTACGTGTAGAACATGTTTGCTAATGACCGTTTTAGTGCCACCTAAGAATACGTATATGCTGGTGTAATCCGGTTAGGTTTTCTTTTGTGAGGCAACGTAGTACCGTCATATGTCTTACGGTGCATCGCACCGTACTACACTTGATAGTCTTCTTTCCTATGAAGAAATCATTCATGACTAAATTTCAAAATTAAAATGGATGTTGGAAAGCACATAATAGTTACTGAGCTCTTCATTTGAACTAAGCTTCAAAAAAGAGACTTGCTAGGCTTCATTTGATCCAAAAACAGAGTGCTATGTTCTGGCAGAAATTTTTGCTAGAATTCGACAGAGCATAACTCTGAGTATCTTGACCCAATGCAGGTGTCTGATACAGTTATGGAAAGGTTTTTAAGTGCTATATAACGTCTCTGTAGACGTCCAGAGCAAAATTACACGCCAAATTGGTTGAATGTCCAGTTGAATGCAAACTGTTCAGAAAACAGGACAGCTGCAAAACTCTCTGGACGTGTCTGTAAATTAGCCATAACTCTCTGTAGAAAAATCCGTAAGGGTCATATGATACACCGTTGGAAAGTTTATGAAATTTGAAACAATTTTGTAGTTCATGGTTTGTTCAGAATTGTAATCTATTGTTATGTACAACTGTGATAAAAACAGCCACATACAAAAGAGATGCTGGCAAATTTTATCCAGAAATCCTGTCAACTTTGAGAAATCATAACTTTTGACCCATAGATGATCCATAGGTATATGAGTACTTGTTGAAAATATACTGAAGTTAACTTTAACTTTAGTATTCAACTTGAGTTATGAAAATGCTGGTAACCGGATCAAAATCTGGGTTATGTACAGAAAGGTCTGTTCTGTACAGAATAGGGGACTGATTATGTTGGCTTTAGGAAGATGTGTAAACATGAAATTTTGTTATGCTTCATAAAGGTTTAGCATGTCCATGTTTTACATACTTTCACATACTGCTGAGATCAAGTTTTGACTCCCCTCAAAATTATTCTTTTGCAGTATGGTGCGTACTCATTCTCCGAGTAGGGCTGAAGGTTCTCGCCGAGACGGCAATGACTCAACTCCACCACGGGCACCGCCATCAACAGTATGGGCGGATGTCATGGCTCATATGGTCGATTCAAGTCAGGAGAACACAAAAGTACTCCAAGCCTTGGTACAGCAAGGCATGCTCCAATGTACACAACAGGTCGTTCCACCTCGGAACGCCTATTTGGACTTCTTGGTGACACAACCACCAATTTTCACGGAAGCCAACAAACCAGTGGAAGCTGATAAGTGGCTTCGGGTTATGGAGTCCAAGTTTGGAGTGTTTGAGTGTGATGAATATCAGAAGACGTTATTTGCAGCTCAACAGCTCCATGGAGCCGCCGGAAATCGGTGGTTCGCTTATCTCGCCACCGTTCCGGAGGGGCATCAAGTGGGATGGGCGGAATTTCGTGAGCCATTCCATTCTCGTCACATTCCTATGGGTTTTATCAAGGCCCAACAGCTGGAATTCAGGATCTTGAAGTAGGGGGACATGAATGTCCTCGATTATGTCAAACGGTTTAACCATTTGGCATAATATGCTCCCAATATACGACGAGCGAAGCTGCAAGGTGTGACTACTTTTTCCATGGCCTGAGTGCCATATTAAAAGATAAGTTGGCTTTGTTCAATCAAGGCAATTACACCAAGTTGATCAGTGCTGCTCTGCTGCAAGAACAAGCGACACTTGAGTGTCAAGCAGAGAAGAGGGACCAGGATGTTGTGCAAGAAGACATACCAGTTGTTCCTCGTAAATACCGTGTGGTGTATCACACACCATCTGATGAACTATGGCAAGCACCAGTATGATCAACTCAGTACAGATTTCCTGCTCAAGAATCACGTCTTGAAGCACCACCATTGCTGCAGCAACGAATGATACCTGGTACATCATTGCTGCAGCCAAGTACATCAACTTCTCAACCACAAGTCAATGAAGAACCGGGGAAACATCTATGTTCTTATTGCCCACGTGAATTCCTTCACTGCTTCCGTCTCCCTCGCGCATCTAAGCACAAAATCGCACAAGTGCCCGACCTCCTTGTTCTCCCGCGTCCGAGCGATAGAGGCTCTGTTGTGGCCGACGATCAACATGAAAAAGGTCCACTCCAAGGTTCTGAACACATCCATGCCGACCTCACCTTCTCTCGTGCGTCGTCGGTGAAGAATTTCTCCGTTTATTGCTTCGGTATCCATAGGACCGAGCCACACCAATCTTCCAAATTCATAGTGATCCCTCTACCATCACGGGTACTGAGCTATAGACATGATCTACACCCTCCCACGCTCTTCTAGGATCAAAAAGCATAAAAAATCATCACGTGTAGGCGCTGTTCTTTGAGATTTTTGCACCGGCACCGATTTTCACCCTTGGTCGCCGATGAGCTCGTAGTTGCAGCCTCTTTTGAGCTGATTTGAGCTCATGCCTATGCTTAGGATGGTTCTCTAGGAAGAAAGACCAAAGGATTTGAGCCCTCCTAGAACGAGTGCGACGCTGCCGAACTCCAACCACTGCTGCCGCCCGTCGCCCAAGGGTTTCTGGTGACCGGGGTCCCCGGCTGACCACGGGGATGAGTTGCCCGTGGTCCAAAATGGGGAGGCCGTAATTTTCGGGGCAGGGGAAGGTCGGAAAGGTGTCTTCCGAGGGTCTCGCCGGAGAGCACCGCCGCAGCTCGGCTGTTGGCGCGAGGAGGAAGAAAGCACTGTGCTGTGGGGCCCGCACCCACAGTTTAAACATTTCTGGGATTTTCCAGTTTTGGGTGAAATTTAAACTGGCTATAACTTTTTCTAGGAAGCTCCAAATTTAGTGAACCAAATTTTGTTGGATTCAGATTTTTGATTACTTTCCAGGAAAACCAATTTCATCTCATGAAACTTATTCTTTTTCTAGAATTAATTCCCTAAACTCTAAACTGTTGGGAATTTTATCTGGAGAATTATTTTATGGAAAATTCTGAAATTTGGCTGGGATGTTTATTTGAAAATACTTGAGTCACAGGAAAAATTTAAGATCCATCCATGTTCATTTAGTCCCCCTAATGGTGTGATTAATTGAGCTACCCTGAGAAAATGGAAAAATGTACAGAAACATTTTTCAGATTTTCTCAAATCTTGTTTAGGGCATAACTTTAGCTAGGATTCTTCAAATTACATGAAACCAATTCCATTAGAACCATCTCAAGTTCTAGTTTCCAGAAAGTAATGGTTTGAGCCATGAAAATACCTGGAAATCCTTAGAGGCTCTACTAATGGCCAAATAGGCTTTTATTTCTACAGAGCTCAATCGAAATTTGTTTCAAATGAAACTTGGTCAAGACTCTGGTTAGGACCCTGCAAAACCACCATAAAAATTTCAAATCCAAAGGGGAGGGCTAGCTAGAGTTATGGTATTTAAATATTCAGTTCCAAACTTTGCATTTAAGTTGACATATCGTTAATTGCTTACGTATAGTCGCTGAAGGCGGGGAAACCCCGGAAGTGCTGGATTTTCTCCTTCTAGACGAAGCCCTAACATCTGACCAGCAGCAACAAGGCAAGCCCCGGTTTGAATTAACAAGTTTTATAAAGTTTTGCTTTATGTATACTTAGCATGAGTTATGGTTGTGCATTAGGTGTAGGATGGATGAAACCCAAGTGCATAACCAGATTTTCCTACAAGAGTGAGGGTAATGTCTAAGTCCTCGAGTAGTTAGGCTGTGCTTAATGTTCATAGAACTTCTGTACAAGTCGAGTAGTTGGAACCTACTCGCGAGTATAGGTGTCGGGAAACACGGGATTGGTTCGAGTGATGTGAGATCACTTTAGTAAGAAAATGAGACTAGGCAGGGGCTAGGGCACAGCAAGAGGAAGTCTTGTGGGCACAGCACTGTCCGTGTCGATTGAGGACCGATCCGTGTGCGGCCCTGCTGAATAAGTAAACGTACCGAAGGCATATTGGATATATGGGCCCCGATAAACCGATGTAACCAATACCTCCGGGCGTCGAGGCATAACACACCAATTTATAGGTGTACATTGCAGGCAGCAAGGTGGAAATCTGCTAACGGGCAAAGAGAGATGCTCCGTGTAGGGAACCTCCTGTCCGTTTGGGTGCGACCGGTCCGACGTTTGGGCTGTTTGGTGAAAGGTTGTCCCGTACGACATCAGTGGGGCGTGCTGTGTGCAGCTCCGAGTATGGGCGTACGTGACGTGCTATTCGTGTATCCCTGCAGGTGTATATTGAGTCGATTCACCGTCCCTCGCGGTGATGAGTACCGCTTGTTCACTGCATCATGATGCAGATAAATTATGGAATGTTGTGATTCAATTCTGCTGATATGTATAAATTGTATTCCTACATGTGTGCCACCAAATATCGCTTACTAAATTTCAGATTCATGAACTGTTAACTTGTGGCTAAAAGATGAACTAAGGATTCATGTACGAGTCCAACGGCGTGGGCTACCCTCCGTCGGGGACCATGGCTGAGTGGGAGCCGTACACGCCGCGCTGAGCGGAGGAGTGCAGCTAGTGTTGGTTGTCCATAGGGCTGGGCAACCGACTTTTGCTAGATAGATGGGCGTGAGTTGTATAAACTTAGCTTCCGCTGTTGTAATCTCAATACTTAGTTTGTAACTGAAGTCTTGTACTATTTTGTACATATTCAGTTGGTTTTCTATGTAATTCAATGTTTTCTTTATGATGTGTGCTGTCGGGTGTCGCATCGTGCGGCACCACCCTCTGAGATCCTGGACGAGAGGATTCCGGTCCGCCACAGGCTAATATCAGAGCTGCTTAGGGGATAGCACACTAATTAAGGACTGTATTACGGAAAAACTTAGGATTTGACACGACCCCACGGTCTTGTCGAGCCAGGATCACGCTGAGGGGTGCTGCGTTGCACAGCACCGAATAACACACATCAAAGGTACAAAGCGGAAGCAAAACTTTTATTACATGAAGTGGTTTATGGACATTTGTACATCAAAATAAGTCCAGTCTACACTCACGGGCGTAGACTACGCATCAAGTTCACGTTGAGCCCTTGAACGTGTCCTTGCTAGCACACACGCACACTAACTCTGCGGCGTGCATGACTCCCACTCGACGGGGTTCCCCTCCTTGGGTTCCGTCTCCTCTTTGGGAGTCCCTTCCTCATAGAACCCTGCAAAAGCTTCAAACACAAGAGTTGAGCACGAAGACTCAGCAAGTCTGACCCGTCTCACCTAAACATGGAACTTCTACATGAGGGTGATGGGTTACATGAGGTAAAAATCATTTGCAAGGACTCGCCTAATTAGTAGAACCTTACTTTCAAGTTTTAGCAGCAGGTTGTGGAGAACCTTACGCTAAGGCACATGAGAGAGCCGCAATCAAACAAGAAACACATTTCTCTCATGTACTTTGCCCAAAGTTAAAAGGAACTTTAGTTAGCTCTAAACTACAACAAACCATTAACAAGCAAAGTCCATCTGTCAATCAGCAACATTTTAACATGTAACTAGCCTGTTCTTTCTACGTCACGGTACAGTGAACAAGTGGTACTCACTGACCGCGAGGGACGGCGATTATAGTCGATTTACACCTGCAGGGTTACCCGAATAACCCGTCACGTACGCCCGTACTCGATGTTGCCTACAAGAACCATCACGGACGCCGTACGCAACCACCTTTCGCCCATCAGCCAAATATTGAACCGGTCCCATCGTCCCGAGCAAGAGGTCTCTGCACGCGCATCTCAGTGCCGCCAGCCGATTTACACCTCGAGCTCTCAACCTACCCTCTGAACGACGGGCAATGCCTCAATACCCAGCTACCCGAGTTACATCGGTTTCCCGGTTCCCATATAGCCGGTAGGTCTTCGGTACTGTTCTAGCTTGTTCAACAGGCCCGCACACGGCTCGGTCCTCAATCGACACAAGCGGAGCTATAGCACACAGGCCCCAAAGTCCTGCTGCTCTTACCCTCCGCTCGGTCTCATTTTTCTTGCCATGTGTATCATGTGCTATCTCTACCCGAGTCGAGTGCCTCTGGCCTATGCTCGCGAGTAGTTCCAACTACTCGACTTGTACCGAATCCTACCCTAACTTAGCATTGCAGTAGTTAACGGGGTTTTCAATATTAATCCCAACCCAGGGTTTTCTTGGCTATGCAGTTGGGTTTCCAAACAAAACTCTAATGCAAGAAATAATAGTATTCAAGTATGTGCTCAAAACAATAAAAATTTGTAAAAAGGTTAATGCAAACCGGAGCTTGCCTTGCTGCTCTCGGTCATAGGCTAGCTTCTCCTCCGGAGTAACGAAGTCTAGGACTTCGGGTTCCTCATCGACCTTAGCGACTACATGATATAATAAGTACATGTATTAATTTGAATGCATTTGTATTAAGATTGAACTTGTGAAGCTTATAAGTCCCACTAGACAGACTCAATAACTGTGAAACTTTTACTGTGGCTTGGTTACAACCTAAATACAGACTTGGTCAAGTTTTAGTTGCAGCAAAGCTCATTTGAGCCCTCCACAATTAATTATGTACTTGACCTTAAATGGAACTCTTAGGGTGTTCTAGGGACTTTCATGGAACAAACTATGACTTTCTGAGAACTAGATTTTTAGAGGGTTCTAATGGAGTTGGTATCACTTAATTTGAAGGTTCCTAGCTAAAGATATGAGCTAAACAATTTCAGAGAAAATTCTGAAAATGTTTCTGAACATTTTCTATTTTCTCTGGAACAGTTTCACTAATCACCCCATTAGGTGGATCAAATTAGCTCAAATGGATCTGAAATTTTTATAGTAGTTCGAGGATGTTTTGGTGAACATCCCAACAAAATTTCAGAATTTTCCTCCAAAGGATTCTCCAGTTAAAATTCCAAACAGTTTAAATTTTGAGGAATTAATTCTAGAGAAATAAGGATTTTCATGAAGTGAAACTTGATTTGCTTGAAAGTACTCAGAGAGCCGAATCCAACAAAATTTGGTTCACTCAATTTGGAGTTTTCTAGCCAAAGTTATGAGGATTTGAAGTTTGAAGGAAATCTGAAAATTCAGGGAAAAGTTTAAATCTGCCGGGGCCTGCGGGGACACGTGTTAGGCACGGAGGCGACAGCACACTGAGGCCCACAGGGTTTTTGCGCGCCAGCACACCAGATCCCGGCCGCAGCCCGATCCCGATTTAAAATATCTGCCGCTGACAGCTGGGGTCCACCCCCTTCGTCTACCTCTCGCCGCCCGCGCTCGGCCGTCGGGGTACCTCGCCGGAGAGCTCGCCGGCAGCTTCTGTAAAGCTCCAAACTTCACGATTTTGGCTGCCTCTGCCTATTTTCACTCGGGGAAAAGGATTCTTGGGTCAGCTCGCCATGAAAACGGCCGGCACATGGTCGGCGACGAGCGGCAGCCTCGGGAGAACTTCGGCCGTGTTGCCCGTCCTCCCTAGCACCTAACCCGATCGAGCTAAGGGTCGTCGAGCATCAGTGGACCATAGGAAAGGTCGACATGAGCTCCATGGAGCTCGGGAAGGGCTGTGTTGGGCTGTCACCGTGTGACCTAGGCCGGAAATCGAGATTTCTACTAAAACTCGAAGAACAGCGGTTTCCCTCCACGGTTCTTCGTGGTTCCTGCTCCTATGGACTCGTACGGGCTACTAGACGTAATCCTCTCCATGAGAGGATGAGTGATGCAGTGTGGCTTACGAATTTCTCTGATCGGTACATACCTCACTTTTGCACACCGTCACGAAAACATAAAATTCCGGCCTAAGCAGCGTTTGTCACGCCGCCGGAGCTTGCGGGAATGAAAGAGAGACTGAAGGCGAACCTCTTTGCTGTTCACAGCTCGGTGAACGGTCGGCTGTGGTGGCCGGAAGAATGGTTCCCGCAGCGGCGGCTCGAGCTGAACCGGCAGAGAAAGGATCGCCGCGGTGGAGCTCGGGGAAGGCTGCGCAGGGCCTGGAACCGATGCGAGGGTGTTGAAGATGGCTTGGCGCACCCGGTGCTGGTCTCAGATCATCGGGAGGGTCACTGGATCGGCCGGGCGATGAGGAACCGAAAGTTCACTCGGGCGGCGAGGAGCTTCGGCTTTCTGGGTGGAAATGCGACGACGCAACGGTGAAGACCCCCTGCGACTGCTCGGGCGCGCAGTTAAGGACCCTGCGAGGCGGTTCACCGGCCGAGGGCGGCAAGCAGCTGCTGTCCTCGCCGTTTCTTCGCCGTGGCGGTCGCTGCCACGCGTGCGAGTACCCGAGCTGAGCTCTCAGTCGGTTTCTTTTGCCTCAGTGGCTGACATGTGGGTCCCACCCAGGGTTTTAACCTCTGAAATTCACTCCTAATCACTGTTGTAAACAGTGAGCCCCAAAATACCCATGGTGATTCAAATTATTCACCCATGAGCCATTTGAATTGATTAGAATTCAAATTAGGTTTGGTTTGAATGAATTTCAGCACATGTTCAGTTTGAAATTCAAATAAAGTTTGAATTTGCCCCCACTTAGCTCATGTCAAGATCAATTCCAAATGGAGTGAAAATTGGTGTGTGAGCTCACAAAAAATGTGCTGAATAAGAATATGCCTCCCACTTTTGAATTCATGGGATAAAAACAGTTTGAATTTGAATATGGTTTTAAACTGCCCTCTTTCTAGCTAACCCAAAATGACCTCAAAAAGGTTTTGAATTTGGGTGAAACTTGGCATGGACATCCTTAGCAATGTGTAGGAGTTTTCATATGCCCAGCCCCTCTATATCACATGTGGGAAATACCACTTTTGCAATATGTGAGTTTGTTCTCTAATGAGCATGTTGATGGTGGTTACTTGCTCTTCATTTGTGTTCATCAACTTGCTTCAAATGAGGTGTGTGGTGTGGTGATGAACACTTAAATATGTGTCAAAAACTGAGGCCCTTACATTCCTCCCCCCTTAAAAGAATCTCGTCCCGAGATTATAAGGTGAAAATGGGAGAGAGGACGGTGGAAAATTACCGGATATGCGACGTGAAAAAGTCGGGGTAATTAGTGTGAAGAAATTCTTTGCTCTCCCATGTCGCTTCGTCCACGGAGTGATTACTCCATAGAATTTTGTAGAACCACAACGTACGGTTGCGTGTGGTTAGGGCCTTTTCGTCAATAATCTGAACCGGTTCCTCCCGATAGGTGAGGTCCGGTTGCAGTTCTTCAATGTCTTCCAGCTGAATGGTAGTTGATAGCTTGAGACACTTCCTCAGCTGGGAAATGTGAAAGACGTCGTGCACACCGGAAAGTGCTTCTGGTAATTTCAGCCGGTATGCTACTGATCCACATCTGTCGGCAATCTGAAATGGACCGATGAATCGGGGTGCCAACTTTCCTCTCACCCCAAATCTGTTTACGCCCTTCATTGGAGATACACGTAGATATACGTGATCCCCGACTTCGAATTGTAATGGGCGTCTTCTCCGGTCCGCATACTGTTTCTTATGGGATTGGGTGGCTTTTAGGTTTGCTTGAATCAGTCGAACCTTTTCTTCCGCGTTGTTGACAAGGTCAATCCCGAAGGTAACCCTTTCGCCAGACTCACACCAGTTCAATGGTGTGCGGCATTTTCTTCCGTATAGCGCCTCATAGTGCGCCATCTTTATGCTGGCTTGGTACCCATTGTTGTATGAGAACTCAGCTAACGGCAAGTGATCATCCCAATTCTTGCCGTGGTTGATAGCGCAAGCTCGTAGCATGTCTTCTAAGATCCGATTCACCCGCTCGGTTTGCCCATCCGTCTGTGGGTGGTACGCTGAACTACGGATCAGCTTCGTCCCCAAGGCAGCGTGCAGCTGCTCCAAAAAACGGGACACAAATAAAGTGCCCCGATCCGATATGATGGTACGGGGTACGCCGTACAAGCATAGGATCCGTGAGATGTACAGTTCAGCGTACTTCTTGGCGTTGTAGTTGGTGTTGACCGGGATGAAATGGGCAACTTTGGTGAGCCGATCGAGGATCACCCACACAGAATCATGTTTCTGCAAGGTGGTGGGTAAACCGATGATGAAGTCCATGCTCACGTCCTCCCACTTCCAGGCAGGAACGCCCAGGGGTTGTTGCAGTCCCGGTTTCCGCATATGGTCTGCCTTCACCCTTCGACATGTATCACACTCGGACACGTACTTCGCGATCTCCTGCTTCATCCGTGTCCACCAAAACTTGCTTCTGAGTTCTTGATACATTTTGTTGCTGCCGGGGTGAATAGAAAATTTTGATAAGTGAGCCTCATCAAAAATTTTCTTCCGTAACTCCGGGTTACGGGGTACGACGATCCGGTCCTTGAACCATAGGACGCCGTCTCCGTCCTTCTGGAAACATTTCAACTCCCCACTGTCTACACGTCTCCGCAAATGCGACATGCCCTTGTCATGTTTCTGAGCTGCCGCTATCTCTTCACGGATGGTGGGGATCAAAGCTAGGTTGTAGAGAGCTCCGTGTGGAATCACATGTAGTGGTGGTTCGCTCTCTTCCAACGGTGTGATGGTCAGATTGTTGACGTGTGACTTGCGGCTCAGCGCATCTGCCACTACGTTTGCCTTGCCCGGGTGATAATGGATCTCTATTTCGTAATCCTTTATCAGTTCTAACCATCTTCGCTGCCTCATGTTCAACTCCTTCTGAGTGAATATGTACTTGAGGCTCTTGTGGTCGGTATATAGATGTACGAGGTTACCGAGTAGGTAGTGCCTCCACATTTTCAGTGCAAGTACCACATCAGCGAGCTCCAAATCGTGAGTTGGATAATTCTGCTCATGGTTTCTAAGCTGCCGTGATCCATACGCGACCACTCTTCGGTCTTGCATCAGCACACATCCGAGACCAATGCCGGATGCATCGCAGTACACATCGAATGGTTTTGTTGTGTCTGGCTGCGCCAAAACTGGTGCTGATGTTAGGTGCTTGACTAAAGCCTTGAATGCTGCTTCACACGCTGGACTCCAAACATATTTGGTAGCCTTCTTCAGCAGCTCCGTCATAGGCTTGGCAATTTTCGAGAAGTTCGGAATGAACCTCTGATAATATCCCGCGAGTCCGAGGAAACTCCGTACCTCGTGAACAGTCCTCGCGGATTTCCAATTCAGCACTTGAGTGATCTTGCTCTGGTCTACAGCGATACCCTCTGCTGAGATGATATGCCCGAGAAAAGGCACTTGCGATATCCATAACTCGCATTTGCTGAATTTCGCATATAGCTTGTGATCCCGCAGCCGTTGCAAGACAATACGCAGATGTTTCTTGTGATCTTCTTCTGACTTGGAATATACCAGTATGTCGTCGATGAAGACCACGACAAACTTGTCCAGCTCCGGCATGAATACCGAGTTCATCAAGTACATGAAGTGAGCTGGAGCATTGGTGAGGCCGAAGGACATGACCAGGTACTCATAAAGTCCGTACCTTGTCGAGAAAGCCGTCTTCGGAATGTCCTCAGCCCTTATCTTAATCTGATGGTACCCGGATCTTAAGTCCATCTTGGAAAAGATCTTTGCTTCGACCAACTGATCAAACAACATGTCGATCCGTGGCAACGGGTACTTGTTCTTGATGGTTACGGCATTTAATAGACGATAGTCCACGCAAAGCTGTAACGTCTCATCCTTCTTCTTCACAAATAATGCCGAACAGCCCCATGGCGAGGAGCTCGGCCTAATAAAACCCTTCTCCAGGAGGTCCGTGAGCTGAGTCTTCAGTTCAGCCAACTCCTTGGGCGCCATCTTGTATGGCCTTCGGGATATTGGCATGGTTCCCGGCGCAAGTTCAATCTTGAACTCCACCTCTCTATCAGGCGGCATCCCCCGCAAATCGTCCGGGAATACGTCAGGGAACTCTTGGACCACTGGAATATCTTCCAATCTGATGGTTGTGGCTTGATAGACACTTGGAAGTTTTATTTCTGGACTGTCCAGAAATAAGGAGTGAGATCCGTGCACTTCTGAGTTTAAGTGCACGACTCGAAGGACGGTGTCTAAAACAGCGCTGTGGCGGGTTAACCACGACATCCCTAGGATGACATCGACCTTCTGTCCCTCTAAGATGATGAGGGACGTGGGGTACACTCTACCCGCTAAGCATAATGGTGCTTTGGAAACCATTACGCTTGCTAAAATCTTCCCACCCGGTGAACAAATTAAATATGGACTATCGGTGGGTAGTATTTGCAAGCTATGTTTAGCAATGAAAGCTTGGCTAATAAAATTATGCGTGGCGCCTGAATCAAACAATACTATGGCGGGATGCTGGTGGAGTTGGAATATACCCGCAAGGATTGGCTCACCCTCCGGCACGTCCTCTATGGCAAGCTGGTGGACGGTGCCGGGCCTAGGGTTCGCCCGCCGCGCATTGGTAGGGTTCCGGGGTTGATTCCTCCCCGGAAACTGCGGTGCCACTCCGCTGCCTTGCCTCTCCGGGCAACTGCTCGCGAAGTGTCCTGGACGACCACACTTGTAACATGTGGCCGCTGCTGGTGGAGTGCTCGGGGGACAAAAGCCCGGCATGCATTGCTGAGGTGCATACGCACGCGGCATTGTCCGCTGCTGCTGTTGTTGTTGCGGAGGTGGTACTGGCAGTGCCGGCCTGAATGCCGGTGAAGAGTACGGCCGACTGCGGAAAGGCATCGACCTCTGGGGTGGTTGCCAGCGTGGACCTGATGGTGAGCGATTCACCATCCGAAACTTCTAAGGAGGACCGCCTCCTTCTCCGCTGCTTTGCTGTGCACTTCGCTTTCTCTCCTCCGCCGCCAACTCCTTGCCGGAGTCCTCCTGAACAATCACAGCATCAATGATGTCGTTGAGGCTGCCGCGATTGAACATCGCCAATTTGTCCTTCAGGAGCGGGTTAAGCCCCTGGTAAAAGTGGTCCCGCCGCTTCTTGTCGGTATCTGCGTGATACGACGCGTAGAGTGCGAGATCGTTGAACGCCCTGGAATATTCCAGCGCGTTCCGGCTCCCTTGCTGCAGGTGTAGAAACTCCTGCGTCTTCCTCTTCATCAGATCTGGCGGTATGTGATAGGCCCTGAAGGCCATCCGGAACTCCGCCCAAGTCATTACTCGGTCGGTGGGCTGTGAAGCACAGAAGTTCGCCCACCACGCGCTCGCGGATCCTTGGAGCTGCTGGACTGCGAACTGAGTCTTGCGCTGCTCGCTTATTTGGAGCAGCCCGAACTTCATCTCTATTGCGCGGAGCCAATTGTCCGCGTCAAGAGGTTCATACGCCCTTGAGAATACCGGGGGATGAGTTGCCAGGAAGTCGGAGTAGGAGCTCTGTTGACGCTCCTCACGGTCTTGACGTCTCTCTGGGCGAGACGTATTAGCGATAAGAGTTTGCAGCAACTCCGTGTGCTGCTGATGGGAACCCGCCATTGCCGCGACGATGTCGGCCAATGTAACCATTGGCAGTGGCGGTGGTGGTGTTTGCTGTTGCTGTTGCTGCTGCTGTCCCGAGGAGTCCTCGGGAGGCTGTTGGGAGGTCTCTCCCCCTTGGCTAGTACCCCCAACGTCCGGGTTGGCACGAGTACGCGTCATTCCGAAATTCAAAACAGCAGCGATTAGCACATGTCATACTTAAAATTCCATATGCAACAGTAGGTATTGAAGTGACACATGAATAATTTGCACAACATTCATATATATTGATAAAGCATAAACTTTATACAAGATACATTATTCCCGGGTCTCCAAGAAGTCGTGCTCATGTCGTCACTACCTATACATACGCTACTGCCTACACGACATGTCACCAATTACAAAAGTTGGGTTACACTACCCTAGCTGCCCTACTTGGCAACTGTAACCCCTACTCGGATTAAACTCAACCTCCTGCGGGTCGTCCTCCTCCGGTACATATGCTGGTGGCTCTGGATCTACTACCTCTCCTCCCATCTCGGGTTCTCCCATGGCTGGAAGGCCCAAGACTACCGGTATGCCCAATACCGGAGGTATGAGGTCCTGTAATGCATGCACCTCGTCCATGGCTTGGTTGTAGTCTTCATCCCAGCCTTGCCCTTCCTCAATAGCGTCGTCCCGCTCTTGAGCAAGGTCCTCATTCTGCTGGGTTAGAGTCTGCACCATCTCTTGCAACGCCGCAATGTCGACACGGCTTTTCTTCTTCGCCTTCTTCAGACGATGCAACTGATTATGTTGTTCATTCAGTTGCTTAATCGTCGGAAGGAGCACATTGCGGACTGCGCTGTGAGCACTCTCGAAATGATCTCCACGACTTGTGCTCTCTTTGAGCCTTGCAGCGAGATGCTCCATATGAACAGCTTGACTGTCCATCACGGCATTTCCCGCCCTCATCTGGAGGCTAAGGTTGGCCTCCGCGGGGTTGTACCTTGGGCAACCCGGATCGGCTGCCTCCCGGTACCTTCCTTCCCACACATGATGAGCCCGTCCCTCCACCGGAACGAGCGCGTATGAAGTGCCCTCCATCGCTCTCACGTGTAGCTGGTAGAAACGTGACATGGTGTCACGGGCTGCCACTTGCCACATCCCTTCCGGCTGTCTACCTCTCACCGTGACGGTGAACGACACCCACCCGGGTGGCGTAGGTCCTGCAGGGACTTCGACATGGATTGTCCACGTCTTGTTTCCCCCTTCGCCTTCTTCCTTGGCGAAGTACTGCGGCATCTGGTTGTATCCGAAATATTGAAGCATCTGCCTCAATGCTTCCGGATACCCGTTGTGGTGAGAACAGTGGGACACCACCCACCCGTTCTCCAACTGCTTATCTGCTGTCATCTGTAAAAATATATTTGAGACATGTCAAATATTTATTTAAACAGTAAACCCTTGAGTTAAAACATAAGACATGTCATTGAAACCATAAAACTTGGAAACATAGTTCAAATTTTAAACAAATTTGACTGCTGATCTGCTGTTCACATGACATCCATGACCAGTTTCCATTTCAACCTGATTTAGGCCCTGTTAAAGCAAAACTAATTCTGGAGCTCAACATCAAAGTTAAAGCTAACTTCAATAGCTTTCCAGAAAGTATTTGCTTGGCCTAGGATCTGTCCTGGTTCAAAAGTTATGAGAGGTCAAAGTTACCAGAATTTCTGGAGAAAATTGGACAGCACCTTCCTGCTTTAGGTACTGATTTGATCCAAGAATTCCAGTTAATTCTGTTTCTAATATGACAAAACTTTCTGTTACAAAGTTGTAACCCATCTCATAAGCTTTCCATAACTACCTCATTTTATATTTTTGGATCTTTATGCAGGAAGTTATACTCAATTTACAGAGACTTTACCGAGAGTCTTTGCTCTGCCCTGTTTTCTGGACAGTTTCAACTCTACTGCATTTTTCGATTGGTTAAGGGATGAAACACCTCTGGACCTCTACAGAAGAGTTGTAAAGCTCTTCCAAAGCTTTCCAGAAATGTATCATATGACCCCAACCTCGAAATAACTCAACCTCTAACCTCTTATTAACTTCAGATTTGATTCAGCTGAAAACAGAGTGCTCTGCCCTTAACAACCTATAAGTTGAAAACTTGTTAACTTTGAATATCCTGATTAAGGGAAGGAGTTACATCAAGTTTTACTACTTTGGATCAAAACCTTCAAGTTTTAAATGAACTTGTTCATTTAGTGGGGTGTGACGTCAATGCGTCACCAGATTATGTCGGTACTACGTCCTCACAAAGAAAAACCTATACCGGACTTAGCCGGATTCGTTAGTTCAGTGGCACTAAATGTCACTTGCACACGGATGCTACTCGTCTACCGTTTCGTGGTCAGACTACCTGCAGGAAACTCAAACAATCATCAGACTCAGCTGCACACCGAGCCCGGTATCCATACAGTTCGTGCACCCGACCGTCATCACTCGCCCGGATGTTCTCAAGCCAAACACGTCTTGAGTTACGTGTTCACGTTTCAGACCACGTGACGGGGTCTCCCAAATTGCACCACGCACGCCAGGGACGGACGTTGCTCGAATACCCCAAACGACATGAAGAGTCGTAGAGGATATCAAAGCGGGTCGGGTTACCTGCCACCCGTGGGGCTCCACCCTTCAGCTTGTGCACACTGGTGGACAGCGCTTACGTGCACCCCCCAAGACATAAACGTTCCGAGATGCACGATTTTCCGACATAGACAGATAGGTTAGTATGCCACTTTCTATATGCTAATAACATCCTTATACGGGCTACTAACTCGTTCCTCACTGGATTTTTTGAAAAGGATGACCTTTGTAGTGTGTTAAGCCTCAAGCGAGCTCTGATACCAACGCTGACACGACCCCACGGTCTTGTCGAGCCAGGATCACGCTGAGGGGTGCTGCGTTGCACAACACCGAATAACACACATCAAAGGTACAAAGCGGAAGCAAAACTTTTATTACATAAAGTGGTTTATGAACATTTGTACATCAAAATAAGTCCAGTCTACACTCACGGGCGTAGACTACGCATCAAGTTCACGTTGAGCCCTTGAACATGTCCTTGCTAGCACACACGCACACTAACTCTGCGGCGTGCATGACTCCCACTCGACGGGGTTCCCCTCCTGGGGTTCCGTCTCCTCTTCGGGAGTCCCTTCCTCATAGAACCCTGCAAAAGCTTCAAACATAAGCAGTGAGCACGAAGGCTCAGCAAGTCTGACCCGTCTCACCTAAACATGGAACTTCTACATGAGGGTGATGGGTTACATGAGGTAAAAATCATTTGCAAGGACTCGCCTAATTAGTAGAACCTTACATTCAAGTTTTAGCAGCAGGTTGTGGAGAACCTTACGCTAAGGCACATGAGAGAGCCGCAACCAAACAAGAAACACATTTCTCTCATGTACTTTGCCCAAAGTTAAAAGGAACTTTAGTTAGCTCTAAACTACAACAAACCATTAACATGCAAAGTCCATCTTTCAATCAGCAACATTTTAACATGTAACTAGCCCGTTCTTTCTACGTCACGGTACAGTGAACAAGTGGTACTCACTGACCGTGAGGGACGGCGATTATGATCGATTTACACCTGCAGGGTTACCCGAATAACCCGTCACGTACGCCCGTACTCGATGTTGCCTACAACAACCATCACGGACGCCATACGCAACCACCTTTCGCCCCTCAGCCAAATATTGAACCGGTCCCATCGTCCCGATCAAGAGGTCTCTGCACGCGCATCTCAGTGCCGCCATCCGATTTACACCTCGAGCTCTCAACCTACCCTCTGAACGACGGGCAATGCCTCAATACCCAGCTACCCGAGTTACATCGGTTTCCCGGTTCCCATATAGCCGGTAGGTCTTCGGTACTGTTCTAGCTTGTTCAACAGGCCCGCACACGGCTCGATCTCAATCGACACAAGCGGAGCTATAGCACACAGGCCCCAAAGTCCTGCTGCTCTTACCCTCCGCTCGGTCTCATTTTTCTTGCCATGTGTATCATGTGCTATCTCTACCCGAGTCGAGTACCTCTAGCCTATGCTCGCGAGTAGTTCCAACTACTCGACTTGTACCGAATCCTACCCTAACTTAGCATTGCAGTAGTTAACGGGGTTTTCAATCTTAATCCCAACCCAGGGTTTTCTTGGCTATGCAGTTGGGTTTCCAAACAAGACTCTAATGCAAGGAATAATAGTATTCAAGTATGTGCTCAAAACAATAAAAATTTGTAAAAAGGTTAATGCAAACCGGAGCTTGCCTTGCTGCTCTCGGTCGTAGGCTAGCTGCTCCTCCGGAGTAACGAAGTCTAGGACTTCGGGTTCCTCCTCGACCTTAGCGACTACATGATATAATAAGTACATGTATTAATTTGAATACATTTGTATTAAGATTGAACTTGTGAAGCTTATAAGTCCCACTAGACAGACTCAATAACTGTGAAACTTTTACTGTGGCTTGGTTACAACCTAAATACAGACTTGGTCAAGTTTTAGTTGCAGCAAAGCTCATTTGAGCCCTCCACAATTAATTATGTACTCGAACTTAATTGGAACTCTTAGGGTGTTCTAGGGACTTTCATGGAACAAACTATGACTTTCTGAAAACTAGATTTTTAGAGGGTAATTTGAAGGTTCCTAGCTAAATATATGAGCTAAACAATTTCAGAGAAAATTCTGAAAATGTTTCTGAACATTTTCTATTTTCTCTGGAACAGTTTCACTAATCACCCCATTAGGTGGATCAAATGAGCTCAAATGGATCTGAAATTTTTATGGTAGTTCAAGGATATTTTGGTGAACATTCCAGCAAAATTTCGGAATTTCCTCCAATCGATTCTCCAGTTAAAATTCCAAACAGTTTAAATTTTGAGGAATTAATTCTGGATAAATAAGGATTTTCATGAAGTGAAACTTGATTTGCTGGAAAGTACTAAGAGAGATGAATCCAACAAAATTTGGTTCACTAGATTTGGAGTTTTCTAGCCAAAGTTATGAGGATTTGAAGTTTGAAGGAAATCTGAAAATTCGGGGAAAAGTTTAAATCTGCCGGGGCCCGCAGGGTCACGTGTTAGGCGCGGAGGCGACAGCACACTGAGGCCCACAGGGTTTTTGCGCGCCAGCACACCAGATCCCGGCCGCAGCCCGATCCCGATTTAAAATATCTGCCGCTGACAGCTGGGGTCCACCCCCTTCTTCTACCTCTCGCCGCCCGCGCTCGGCCGCCGGGGTACCTCGCCGGAGAGCTCGCCGTCAGCTTCTGTAAAGCTCCAAACTTCACGATTTTGGCCGCCTCTGTCTATTTTCACTCGGGGAACAGGATTCTTGGGTCAGCTCGCCATGAAAATGGCCGGCACATGGTCGGCGACGAGCGGCAGCCTCGGGAGAACTTCGGCCGTGTTGCCCGTCCTCCCTAGCACCTAACCCGATCGAGCTAAGGGTCGTCGAGCATCAGTGGACCATAGGAAAGGTCGACATGAGCTCCACGGAGCTCGGGAAGGGCTGTGTTGGGCTGTCACCGTGCGACCTAGGCCGGAAATCGGGATTTCTACTAAAACTTGAAGAACAGCGGTTTCCCTCCACGGTTCTTCGTGGTTCCTGCTCCTATGGACTCGTACGGGCTACTATACGTAATCCTCTCCATGAGAGGATGAGTGATGCAGTGTGGCTTACGAATTTCTCTGATCGGTACAGACCTCACTTTTGCACACCGTCGCGAAAACATGAAATTCCGGCCTAAGCAGCGTTTGTCACGCCGCCGGAGCTTGCGGGAATGAAAGAGGGACTGAAAGCGAACCTCTTTGCTGTTCACAGCTCGGTGAACGGTCGGCTGTGGTGGCCGGAAGAATGGTTCCCACAGCGGCGGCTCGAGCTGAACCGGCAGAGAAAGGATCGCCACGGTGGAGCTCGGGGAAGGCTGCGCAGGGCCTGGAACCGATGCGAGGGTGTTGAAGATGGCTTGGCGCACCCGGTGCTGGTCTCAGATTGCCGGGAGGGTCACTGGATCGGCCGGGCGATGAGGAACCGAAAGTTCACTCGGGCGGCGAGGAGCTTCGGCTTTCTGGGTGGAAATGCTACGAGGCAACGGTGAAGATCCCCTGCGACTGCTCAGGCGCGCAGATAAGGATCCTGCGAGGCGGTTCACCGGCCGAGGGCGGCAAGCAGCTGCTGTCCTCGCCGTTTCTTCGCCGTGGCGGTCGCTGCCGCGCACGAGTACCCGAGCTGAGCTCTCAGTCGGTTTCTTTTGCCTCAGTGGCTGACATGTGGGTCCCACCCGGGGTTTTAACCTCTGAAATTCACTCCTAATCACTGTTGTAAACAGTGAGCCCCAAAATATCCATGGTGATTCAAATTATTCACCCATGAGCCATTTGAATTGATTAGAATTCAAATTGGGTTTGGTTTGAATGAATTTCAGCACATGTTCAGTTTGAAACTCAAATAAAGTTTGAATTTGCCCCACTTAGCTCATGTCAAGATCAACTCCAAATGGAGTGAAAATTGGTGTGTGAGCTCACAAAAATGTGCTGAATAAGAATATGCCTCCCACTTTTGAATTCATGGGATAAAAACAGTTTGAATTTGAATATGGTTTCAAACTGCCCTCTTTCTAGCTATACCCAAAATGACCTCAAAAAGGTTTTGAATTTTGGTGAAACTTGGCATGGACATCCTTAGCAATGTGTAGGAGTTTTCATATGCCCAGCCCCTCTATATCACATGTGGGAAATACCACTTTTGCTATATGTGAGTTTGTTCTCTAATGAGCATGTTGATGGTGGTTTCTTGCTCTTCATTTGTGTTCATCAACTTGCTTCAAATGAGGTGTGTGGTGTGGTGATGAACACTTCAAATATGTGTCAAAAACTGAGGCCCTTACAGGATTACGGTGAGGATTCGCTAGTATGCCCAAGTAAGGACTATATTAGCATAGTTACCTAAACTGGCATGACTAACATATGTGTTATAATTCTGAATTTTGATTATGTAACGACGCACCTACACTCAGGTAAAAATGGTAAGGAACGCCACCGAAAGCGGTTCAATTTTGGTTAGCTCCCCTGACGAGGAATGTGGTTCAGGGATAGGTCTCACAGCTTGGTGTGAGACGTTAATATGAAACTCTTGGACTCTTCATGTTCCTGAGTTCATATGAAACGCTGATCCCTAGCGTGCATTAGGCAAGAAAGTGGAGACCCCATCGTGTGGTCAGTAATGCGATAGTGTGTTCTTCTGGAAATAGCCTAGGAGGACATATGCGGCGCTTGCCATCGGCGTGCCCTGCAGGGCAGTAGGTGGTATCTGTTGGGTTGATAAAATTCCCAACCGTGACGACCCGTTCGCGCTCTACTCGGGTTCCCCATCGTGTGGTGTGAAAACACGATCACGTACCTTGAGACGTGGCTTAACTCAAGGACGGCCGTATGGCAATGATACGGGCGTATGCATTTACTTTCAAATATGGACCTGCCTGAAATGAAAACAACCCTTGAGTGCATCATTATTGAGTGTTCTTCTGCAGGTACTAACCACGTATGTATCCCATGTAGTATACGTGTGCGAGAGACCGTTTAGTGCCACAATTGAGACGTATATGCTGGTATAATCCGGTTAGGATTTTCTTTTTGTGAGGAACGTAGTATCGATATGTAATAGGAATTTGCATTAAAGATAATGGTAACAAGGAACTAAAACAACCAAGGTTCAATCTTTAGGACCCGGGTTGGGTAGAAAAATTCAACAAGTGGATTAGTTTAGCTCAAAGGGATTGAAAAACAGAGTGCTCTGTTTTGGCAGCAAGTTTGCTGAACTTTAACAGAGAATAAATCACAGATTATTTAGCCAATGGAGGTTTGGGGTACAGTTCTGGACATAGGTTTAAGTGCTCTACAACTTTGTTGTAGACTTCCAGAGCAGAATTCCACCTTTAATTGGTTGAAGCTTAAGATTATTGTAAACTGTCCAGAACCAGGACAGGTTCAAAAACTCTCTGGAGTGTTCTGTTTTTCAAGCATAACTTCCTGTAGAAAAATTAAATATTATCATATGATACATTTTTGGAAAGGGTAGGAGATGTGTTACATCTTCGTAATTCAGAGTTTCTGCAATTGAAGCAAGGAATTCAGTGGAAATTAGAGTTGAAAACAGCAACTTCCAAAGGAGGTGCTGTTGAAATTCTTTCAGAAATTTCTGTTGGCTTTGAATTATCATAAGTTTTTAACCATAAATTATCTGAGGGCAAATAAATACTCGTTGGAAAGCTACTGAATTTAACTTTAACTTTGATATTCAACTTGAGTTATGAAAATGCCATGTACTAGGTCGAAATCTGGGATATGTAGAAACTGGTCATTCTGGGCAGAGGGATGGACAATTGAACTCATTTGAGAGATTGTTGTACCCTAGGGGGTTTGATTACTTCCAATGGGGTAAAACATACTCATGAGTTGTTATCTTCGACTAGTGAAAGATTTGAGTATATGTCTTACTCATGTTGCTTTTGCTAGAGACCATGTTTGTGTCGTATTGAAGATAAAAGGGTAGTATACGTGATGACAAAGCGATGTTAACGTCTCGTAGTGACCAAATCTAGTTGAGATGAACTTCCAAAGAGGAAGTATATCAAGTTGGATTTAACTAGTTTGTATTTGGTCTGGTAATGGTGTAGCTTGTGCAAAGTTATTACATTATCTATTGCGAGATGTATTGCCTGTTTATTGTCATTATGTTTTTACGCCTATTTTTGCTGGACTGCATGAAGTATGTTGTGGGACTGATTTTGTTTATTGTCGTATGGTTGCAGATGGTTCATACACGGGCCACGCATGAGGTTGGTGGTTCTAGCCAGCAGGGGGGTGATGAGTCCCAGCCACCTGCCTACGACAGTACCCTGCAGCAACAACCACCACCGCCGCTTCTGCTTACACTAGCGGATGTGATCGCGGCACTGGTGGGTAATCGTGAGGAGCAGACCGATCTGCTCCGCACGATCATGCAGAATACGTCCCAGGTGGGGGGGGGGTCAAGAGAGGGGGTCTCGTGAGCCCCACATTGTGATGTACTCGGACTTCATGAGTACGCATCCTCCGGTGTTCACCAAAGCGGCAGAACCCATGGAGGCCGACAACTGGCTGCGGATGATCGAGTCTAAGTTCGGGCTGCTCCAATGAACGGAACAGAAGAAGACTCTCTTCACGGCGCAGCAGCTTCACGGTGCTTCTGGTGCGTGGTGGGCAAACTATGTCGCCTCACTACCTGCTGGCCACACTGTGGAATGGGCAGAATTCCAGGAGGCGTTCCGCGCCTACCATATCCCTCCCGGGATAATGAAGAGGAAGTTCCAAGAATTCTTGGAGCTGAAGCAGGGCGGGAGGAGTTCCCACGACTACTCCCGTGCCTTCAACCATCTGGCGCAGTATGCGTCGGATTATGTCGCCACCGAGGAGAAGAAGTGGGAGCAGTTCTATTGGGGGTTAAACCCCGAGATGAAGACGCATCTCATACAATGCAATCGCGGCACTTTCAATGACCTCGTCAACGCCGCGATCATGCAAGAAGATGCTCAGCGGGAATTGGTGCTGAGCAGCGAAAGCGCAGCACTCCACCCAGCAGCGGGGGTGGAGCTCCTGAAAAATACCGCATGGTGTATCGGACACCATCCGGTCAGCAGTGGCATCCACCGGCGCGACCTCAGCAGTTCGGGGTCGTTCTTTTCAGCCACCCCCGTTCCGACCGTTGATGCCACCACCACGACCGCAACAGCAGAAGCAGATGGTACCTAGGGCATTTCCACCGCCACAACGTTGCCCGGGTTTGCGTCCACTAATCAGCGGAGGGCCGCCTCGCTACAACTGCTACACATGTGGCCAGGCGGGCCATTTCTCGAATGACTGTCCCCAGGGGCAGCAGAGCAGCGGGCAATCCCAATATCAGGGCGGTGCTCGAGGCCAACCTCCGGTCAAGAATGTTGGTCAGCGAACCGGGGGCGTTCGCAACCTCAACAATGAGGACGCCCCGGAGGGAGAAAACATGCTGGCGGGTACGTTCACTCTCAATGATCAAGCAATCATCATATTATGGTGCAACCCACAACTTCATAAGTGCATCATATGTGGTTAAGCATCAACTGGAAGCTCTTATATGATTTGCTCACCGGGAGGAAAGATTTCAGCAACTATGATGATTCCGAAAGCACCACTGTGCTTAGGTGGGGAGATATATCCCACTACTATGATTATTCTTGAGGGGCAGAAGATTGATGCAATATTAGAGATGTCATGGCTAAGTTACCATGGCGCTGTCCTAGAAACATTATCACGGATGGTTCACCTCAACTCCCCACTACACCGTCCGCAGTCCCTCATACTAGACGATCCAGTCCCAGAAGTTTCAGCCGCCTATACTACTGAAGCTTCCAAGTTAGAGGACATCCCTGTAGTCCGAGAGTATCCTGACGTGATCCCGGATGATCTTCCGGGCATGCCACCTGAACGGGAGGTGGAGATCAAGATAGAACTTGCACCCGGGACTACACCAAATCGCGGAGACCGTATAAAATGGCTCCGAACGAGCTGGCTGAGTTGAAAGAACAGCTCAATGATTTGTTGAGCAAGGGTTTCATTAGGCCGAGTTCCTCGCCTTGGGGATGCTCGGCGCTGTTCGTCAAGAAGAAGGATGAAACCTTGAGGCTGTGTGTGGATTACCGGCCGCTCAACGCCGTCACCATCAAGAACAAATATCCATTGCCCCGTATTGACATCCTGTTTGATCAGCTTGTGGGTGCAAGTGTGTTCTCGAAGATGGACCTTCGCTCCAGGTATCATCAAATAAAAATCCAGGTCGAGGATATCCCGAAGACGGCCTTCTTGACGAGATATGGACTATTTGAATATCTTGTCATGTCTTTTGGTCTCACTAATGCTACGGCACATTTCGTGTATCTCATGAACTCGGTGTTCATGCGGAGTTGGACAAGTTCATTGTGGTGTTCATTGATGATATCTTGGTTTACTCCAAGTCAGAAGCAGAACACACCGAACACTTGAGAATCGTTCTTCAACGATTGCGGGACCATAAGCTCTATGCAAAGTTCAGCAAATGCGAGTTTTGGATCAGCCAAGTGCCATTTTTGGGACATATCATCTCAGCGGAAGGCATTGCGGTTGACCCAAGCAAAATTGAGCAAGTGCTGAAATGGAAAGCCCCCACTTCTGTCCATGAAGTCAGAAGTTTCCTCGGTTTAGCAAGATATTATCGGAGATTCATTCCAAGCTTCTCCAAGCTTGCTACGCCGATGACCGAGTTATTGAAGAAGGGAATAAAATATGTGTGTAACACAGCATGTGAAGGAGCGTTCCAAGCAATGGTGAAGCATCTCACAACAGCCCCGGCCTTAGCTCAACCGGATATGACCGAGCCCTTCGACGTGTATTGTGATGCGTCTAGTATCGAGCTCGTCTGCGTGTTGATGCAAGAAGGACATGTGGTTGCATATGGCTCACGCCAACTTCGAAACCATGAGAAGCACTACCCGACTCATGATCTTGAGCTCACTGCTGTGGTTTTGGCGCTGAAGATGTGGAGGCACTATCTCTGAGGGAATTCGGTGCATCTCTACACCGACCACAAGAGCTTGAAGTATATTTTCACCCAGAAGGAGCTGAATATGAGGCAAAGGAGGTGGTTAGAACTAATCAAAGATTATTATATTGAGATTCATTACCAACCCGGCAAGGCGAATGTGGTTGCCGACGCGCTGAGTCAGAAATCACGTGTCCATAACCTCACCATTACACCGGTGGAGGAGGAAGAGCCGAGTTTATACTTGGTTCCTATGGATCACTCTACAACCTTGCTCTCATCCCTACCATTAGGGAGGATATCATTGCAGCTCAGAAAGTTGACAAGGGTATGGCACATCTCCAGAGACGGATAGACAGCGGGGATATCAAATGTTTCCAGAAAGATGATGAGGGGACGCTGTGGTTCAATGACCGCATAGTCGTACCCCGGAGTATGGGGCTGAGGAAGAAGATCCTTGATGAATCTCACTTGTCTAAATTCTCCATTCATCCGGGCAGCAACAAAATGTACCAAGATTTGAAGAGAAAATTTTGGTGGACACGGATGAAGCAGGAAGTGGCTAAATACGTATCCGAGTGTGATATGTGTAGACGAGTGAAAGCGGATCACTTGAGAAAATCAGGGCTGTTGCAACCCCTGAAAATTCCAGCTTGGAAGTGGGAAGATGTGAGCATGGATTTCATTGTGGGATTACCCATGACTTCCAACAAACATGATTCCATTTGGGTAATTGTTGGCCGATTAACCAAGTCGGCTCATTTCATTCCCGTGCATACACGTTACAATGCCAGCAAGTACGCGGAGTGGTACATTGCAAGAATCCTATGCTTGCATGGGGTACCCAAGACCATAATCTCAGATCGAGGCGCACTATTTGTATCTCGTTTCTGGGAGCAGTTGCACGCTGCATTGGGTACTAAGCTGATTAGAAGCTCCGCCTACCACCCTCAGACAGTGGGCAAACTGAGAGGGTGAACCAAGTACTAGAAGACATGTTGAGAGCGTGTGCATCCACCACGGTAGAAACTGGGATGATCATATACCGTTGGCAGAATTCTCGTACAACAATGGTTATCAAGCGAGTATCAAGATGGCACCATATGAGGCTCTCTACGGTCGCAAATGCCGCACCCCATTGAACTGGTGCGAGTCCGGTGAAAGGGTCACGTTTGGGGTTGATGTGGTGAACAACGCCAAAGAGCGTGTTCGGATGATTCAAGCCAACTTGAAGGACGCTCGATCACGGCAGAAGTTACGCTGATAAGAGGCGTAGGCCGCTACACTTCGATGTCGGGGAACATGTGTACCTCCGTGTATCTCCAATGAAAGGCATGCATCGGTTCAGCGTGAAGGGTAAACTCGCTCCCCGATTTATTGGACCCTATGCTATCACCGAGAAGTGTGGGCCAGTGGCATATGGAATAGAACTACCGGCATCTCTCGCTGGTGTTCACGACGTTTTCCATGTTTAACAACTAGGGAAATGTCTGAAGTATATGGCTGCTGTTCCCACCGAAGACATTGGCGAACTGCAACTGGATTTCACATATGCTGAATATCTAGTGGCGATTATTGATGAGAAGACCCGGACCACACGTAATCGAATGCTGTGGTTCTACAAGATTTTGTGGAGCAACCACACCGCTGAAGAAGCGACGTGGGAGAGCGAGGAATTCCTTCGCTCCAACTACCTGGATTTCAGGGCAGCTCATCACGGGTAATTCTTCTCACATCTTTGTCTCTTCTTTTGTAATCTCGGGACGAGATTCTTTTAAGGGGGCAGGAATGTGAAATCCTTAAAAGTGTAGCAAGTGAAGCTGAAACTCACATCGAGAAAAGGTGAGGGAATTTAAACTTTTGAATTTAAAGGGGTGAGCTCCAAGTCTAAACTTGAACTTGCCGAAAATTCCCGAACACAGAGATCTAAAGCTACCATTTAGTTCTCCACACATCCACGGGTAGCCCGGCAAATTTTCAGCTCATTTGGAAAAGAT
Source organism: Neostapfia colusana (assembly GCA_030760725.1). Taxonomy (NCBI): domain Eukaryota; kingdom Viridiplantae; phylum Streptophyta; class Magnoliopsida; order Poales; family Poaceae; genus Neostapfia; species Neostapfia colusana. Next base: position 27,926,297 of record JASWHV010000007.1, read on the forward strand.
TTCCTATTTGTCGGAATTTAAACGAGAGACAAATCGAATTTGAATTCAAACTTCAGTTTCAAATTCCGACTTCACCGGAATTCAAATTTGAGAGCACCATTGTGTTTCTCATATTCCTTTTGTCTTATACTCCAAGTTTGATAAAATTTGGAGTTTGTTTGCTAGCTCAAATGGAAGAAGAGGGGAAGGGGGCCCACTGGTCAGTAGACTTAACACCGAAGTCAATACTCGCTGGTTTCACTCGGCAGCCGACCAACCACGCGCCACCTCCTGCTCCCGCGCCCGAGTGAAGGGGACACCACACAGCCGTGCTGTGCCGTGGAAGCAACGACTGCGGCGGTCATAACACGCGCAGCCCACGTGAATTCCTTCACTGCTCCCATCTCCCTCGCGCACCGAAGCACAAAATCGCACAAGCGCCCGACCTCCCTGTTCTCCAGCGTCCGAGCGATAGAGGCTCTGTTGTGGCCGACAATCAACATGAAAAAGGTCTGCTCCAAGGTGCTGAACACATCCATGCCGACCTCACCTTCTCTCGTGCGTCGTCGGTAAAGAATTTCTCCGTTTATTGCTTCGGTATCCATAGGACCAAGCCGCACCAATCTTCCAAATTCGTAGTGATCCCTCTACCATCACGGGTACTGAGATATAGACATGATAGACACCCTCCCACGCTCTTCTAGGATCAAAAAGCATCCAAAATCATCATGTGTAGGCGCTGTTCTTCGAGATTTTTGCAACAGCACCAATTTTCACCCTAGGTCGCCGATGAGCACGTAGTTGCAGCCTTTTTGAGCTGATTTGAGCTCATGCCTGTGCTTAGAATGCCACCACGGTGCTCTAGGAAGAAATACCGAAGGATTTGAGCTCTCCTAGCATGAGCGCGACACTGCCGAACTCCAACCGCCGCTGCCGCCCGTCACCGAAGGGTTTCCGGTCACCGGGGTCCCCGGCTGACCACGGGGATGAGTTGCCCGTGGTCCACAATAGGGAGGTGGCAATTTTTGGGGCAGGGGAAGGTCGGAAAGGCGTCTTCCGAGGAGCTCACCGGAGAGCACCGCCGCAGCTCGGCTGTTGGCGCGAGGAGGAAGAAAGCACTGTGCTGCGGGGCCCGCATACAGAGTTTAAACATTTCTGGGATTTTCCAGTTTTGGGTCAAACTTCAACTGGCTATAACTTTTGCTAGGAAGCTCCAAATTTAGTGAACCAAATTTTGTTGGATTCAGATTTTCGAGTACTTTCCAGCAAAACAAATTTCAGCTCATGAAACTTATTCTTTTTCAGAATTAATTCCCTAAATTCTAAACTGTTGGGAATTTTATCTGGAGAACTCTTTTATTGAAAATTCTGAGATTTGGCTGGGATGTTCATTTGAAAATCCTTGAGTCACAAGAAAAATTTCAGATCCATCCATGTTCATTTAGTCCCCTAATGGTGTGATTAAGTGAACTGCCCTGAGAAAATGGAAATATGTACAGAAACATTTTTCAGATTTTCTCAAATCTTGTTTAGGGCATAACTTTAGCTGCGATTCTTCAAATGACATGAAACCAATTCCATTAGAACCATCTCAAGATCTAGTTTCCAGAAAGTAATGGTTTGAGCCATGAAAATCCCTGGAAATCCTTAGAGGTTGTACTAATGACCGAATAGGCTTTTATTTGTACAGAGCTCAAATGAACTTTGTTTCAAATGAAACTTGGTCAAGACTCTGTTTAGGAACCTACCAAGCCACCATAAAAATTTCAAAGCCAAAGGGGAGGGCTAGCTAGAGTTATGGTATTTACATATTCAGTTCCAAACATTGCATTTGAATTGACATATCGTTAATTGCTTACGTATAGTCGCTGAAGGCGAGGAAACCCCGGAAGTGCTGGATTTTCTCCTTCAGGACGAAGCCCTAACATCTGACCAGCAGCAAAAAGGCAAGCCCCGGTTTGCATTAACACATTTTATAAAGTTTTGGTTTTTGTATACTTAGCATGAGTTATGGTTGTGCATTAGGCGTAGGATGGATGAAACCCAAGTGCATAACCAGATTTTCCTACAAGAGTGTGGGTAGTGTCTAAGTCCTTGAGTAGTCAGGCTGTGCTTAATGTTCATAGAACTTCGGTACAAGTCGAGTTGTTGGAATCTACTCGCGAGTATAGGTGTCGGGACACACGGGATTGGTTTGAGTGATGCGAGATCACTTTAGTAAGAAAATGAGGCAGGGGCTAGGGCGCAGCAAGGGGAAGTCTTGTGGGTGCAGCCCTGTCCGTGTCGATTGAGGACCGATCCATGTGCGTCCCTGCTGAACAAGTATTGAACGTACTGAAGGCATATCGGATATATGGGCCCCGATAAACTGATGTAACCTATACCTCAGGGCGTCGAGGCATAACACGGCGATTTATAGGTGTAGGTTGAGGGTAGCAAGGTGGAAATCTGCTAACGGGCATAGAGAGATGCTCCGTGTAGGGAACCTACTGTCCGTATGGGTGCGACCAGTTCGACGTTTGGGCTGTTTCGTGAAAGGTTGTCCCGTACGACAGCAGTGGGGCGTGCTGTGTGCAGCTCCGAGTATGGGCGTACGTGATGTGCTATTCGGGTATCCCTGCAGGTGTATATCGAGTCGATTCGCCTTCCCTCACGGTGATGAGTACCGCTTGTTCACTGCGTCGTGACGTAGATAAATTATGGAATGTTGCGATTTAATTCTGCTGATATGTATAAATTGTATTGCTACATGTGTGCCACCAAATATCGCTTACTAAATTTCAGATTCATGAACTGTTAACTTATGGCTAAAAGATGAACTAAGGATGAACTTGTAGGCGTGTCCGTTTGCTGCAATTTACCATCCCATGTTCGTCGTGAACTGCATGTAGAGTTTCATGCATAGGGAGTCGGTTAAGTCTTGTTGAGCCATCGTGCTCACGGTTGCTGCTATAAGTGTTTTTCAGGTGATGATTACTCCATGCATTTGGGGTACGAGTCCACCGGCGAGGGATACCCTCCCTCGGGGACCACGGTTGAGTGGGAGCCGTACACGCCGCGCTGAGCGGAGGAGTGCAGCTAGTGTGGGTTGTCCATAAGGCTGGGCAACCGACTTTTGCTAGATAGATGGGCGTGAGTTGTATAAACTTAGCTTTCGCTATTGTAATCTCATTACTTAGTTGGTTTTCTATGTAAGACAATGTTTTCCTTATGATGTGTGCTGTCGGATGTCGCATCGTGCGACACCATCCTCTGAGATCCTGGACGAGCGGATTCCGGTCCGCCACAATTATGCATTATGCCATACTACATTATGTTATCCCCTCATGTAGAGTTTCATGTCTCGGTTGACGGTTAAGTCTTGCTGAGCGTTATGCTCATGGATGCTATCCGAGTTGTTTTGCAGGTATTGACTTCATGCTTATGAAAAGGGATGCCGATGAGACTCGGAAACCTCTGAATGGTTCCTCAAGAGCATCCTCGCCACTGCGGTTTGTTCTTCGTGTTGCTAGTAAGAAACGTCAGCGGGCTGGACCGTTTCTTTGTTGCTAAGCTAGAAAGGAGTCGTGGGAGTTGTAGTCTTCCGCTGTAGCTTATTTTGATATAGTATTTGTAAAATACTCTTGTACGCTTCCGCAAACAGATTTATGTAATATGATGTGTTTCCTCGAACCGTGCGCTGTTGGGTGCCGCATATCACGGCACCACCCGACGAGGTCCTGCTGGGGCCGCGTCCCCCCACACCAGCGTTTCATATGAACTCAGGAACATGAAGAGTTCAAGAGTTTCATATTGACGTCTCACACCAAGCTGTGAGACCTACACCCTGAACCACTTTCCTCCTCAGGGGAGCTAACCAAAATTCAACCGCTTTCGGTGGCGTTCCTTACCATTCTTAACTGAGCTTAGGTGCATCGTTACATAATCAAAATTCAGAATTATAACAAGTAGGTTAGTCCTGCCACTTTGAATAACTACACTAATATAGTCCTTATTTGGGCATACTAGCGATTCCTCACCGTAATCCTAAGTTTTCCCGTAATACTGTCCATATTTAGTGTGCTATCCCCTAAGCAGCTCTGATGCCAGCCTGCGATGGACCGAAATCCGTATATTCCAGGATCACAGAGGGTGGTGTCGCGCAATGCGACACACGATAAGGAAACATAGTATTACATTGAAACATACTGAATTTGTACAAAAGTAGTATAAACCTTTAGTTTACATCTAATTACAGAGTCTACTGCAGCGGAAAGTATTTATACAACTCACGCCAACACCTAACTAGCAAAAGTTGGTTGTCCGGCCCTACAGACAACCCCCACTAGCTCCACTCCGTCTCAGCGCGGCGTGTACGGCTCCCACACACCCGTAGTCCCCGACGGAGGGTAGCCCTCGCCGGTGGACTCGTACTCTGAGTCCATGGGGTACTCCTCACCTGCAAACACTCATAGCAGCAACCGTGAGCACAATGGCTCAGCATGTCTTAACCGACTCTCCTACACATGAAACACTACATGCAAGTCATACTCGAAAATAGGATGAAAGTTTGCAGCAAACGGACACGCCTACAAGTTCATCCTTAGTTCATCTTTTAGCCACAAGTTAAGAATTCATGAATCTGAAATTCATTGAGCAATATTTGGTGGCACACATGTAGCAATACAAGTTATTCATATCAGCAGTATTGAGTCACAGCATTCCATATTTTAACCTACGTCACGACTCAAAGAACAAGCGGTACTCATAACCGCGAGGGACGGTGAATCTACTCGATATGCACCAGAAGGGATACACGAACAGCACGTCATGTACGCCCATCCTTGGAGCTGCACAGCACGCTCACTCGAAGTCGTAAGGAACAACCTTTCACCAAACAGTCCAAACGTCGAACCGGTCACACCCAAACGGGCAGGAGGTTCCCTACACGGAGCATGCCCCTATGCCCGTTAGCGGATTTCCACCTTGCCGCCCTCAATCTACACCTATAAATCGGTGCGTTATGCCTCGACGCCCGGAGATATAGGTTACATCAGTTTATCGGACCCCATATATCCGATATGCCTTCGGTACATTCAAACTTGTTCAGCGGGGCCGCACAGGGATCTGTCCTCAGTCGATACGGACAGGGCTACGCACACAAGACTTTCTCTTGCTGCGTCCTAGCCCCTGCCTAGTCTAATTTTCTTACTAAGTGATCTCACATCTCGAACCAATCCCGTATGTGGCGAACCCTATACTCGCGAGTAGATTTCAACTAATCGACTTGTACCAAAGCCTATTAACATTACGCAAGGCATGACCTACTCGAGGACTTAGACACTACACTCAATCCCTTTGGAATAATCTGGTTATGCATGTGGAGTGTCAACCATCCTACACCTAATGCACATACATACTCCTAACTAAGTCAATATAAATAAAAACTTGATAAACTTTGCTAAATGCAAACCGGGGCTTGCCTTGTTGCTGCTGGTCTGGGATTAGTGTTTCCTCCAGAGGTATGATGTCCTGTATCTCCGGGGTCTCCTCGCGTTCAGGAACCATACGTAATCAATAACTCTAGATAGACATCTCATTTGGCTCTGAAATTTAAATGCAAATGTGTTAAATTTAGCATATAAAGACTATAACTCTAGATAGACATCTCATTTGGCTCTGAAATTTTTACAGTGGCTTGGTAATAACCTAAACAGAGACTCGATAAAGTTTCATCTGAAACAAAGCCCATTTGAGCTCTGCACAAATTAAAGTCTAAATGGTCATTACTAGAGCTTCTTAGGATTTCTAGGGATTTTCATGGATCAAACCATTACTTTCTGGGAACTAGAGTTTGAGATGGTTCTAATGGAGTTGGTTTCATGTAATTTGAAGAATCCTAGAGAATGTTATGCCCAAATCAAGATTTGAGAAAACTCTGAAAAATGTTTCTGTACATTTTTCTATTTTCTCAGGGCAGTTCACTTGATCAAACTATTAGGGGGACTAAATGAACTTGGATGGATCCGAAAATTTTTCTGTGACTCAAGGATCTTCAAATGAACATCCTTGCCAAATTTCAGAATTTTTCATAAAGGAATTATCCAGATAAAATTCCCAACAGTTTAAACTTTAGGGAATTAATTCTGGAAAAATAATAAGTTTCATAAACTGAAACTTGGTAGTACTCGGAGAGATTAATCCAAAAAAATTTGGTTCACCAAATTTTGACCATCCTAGAAAAAGTTATGGGTATTTGAAGTTTGAACTAAATTCTGAAATTGTTGGAAATGTTTAAAACTCTGACCGCAGGCCCCACCACGCGGCTGCTTCTTCTTCCTCGCGCCAGAGAGTTCGGCAGCAGCGCACTCCGGCGAGAATCACCGGAAGTGACTTCCTGGCCGCCCCCAGGACTGAAAATGGCCGCCTAGCCCTAACTCGTGACGTTAAACTCGCCTCGGGGGTCGGAGCTTGCCGGCGGTGACCGGAAACGTCCGTGCGACGGCAACCGAGGCGGCTAGGGTTCCGGCGATGCGGTTCTCACGCTATGAGGCGCAGCAAGGGTCACGATTTGCTCGTGGAGCACCAGTGGATCACAAGGAACACGAAATGAGCAGCCTCAGAAAGCTAAAAACGCTTGCAAATCCACTCTCGACGGTGACCCGAGACGTTTTGGCACCGGCGGCTATGAAAATAGCTAGAACTCAGTCATTTCTTGATGGTTATACTCGATTCTTCCTCGAGGAAGGACGCTAGGTGGTGTAGAAGCTACTTTCAAGCTAGATTGATCATTGGTTCAACGTGTAAATTGAATTTTTGGTTTTTGCCGAGCTCGGTACATTGCACTAGGGTTTGAAAGTTTCTAAAATTCCTGCTACATGGTGGAGCGTTTGCCGAACGGTTTGCAGCTACACCATATAAGGCTCCCCACGCACCTTTCTTGTGTAGTAATTTGAAGGATAGGGCAGCCGTAGGGGGCTGTCGACGGTGAGCCGAAGCAAGGTTCTGCCGGTTTCTTCCCGGTCCTTGGCGGCGACGGTCGAATTGCAAGCAACAGAGCGCAAAAGCTTCGGTGTAGCACGGGGAGCAGCTAGAGCACGTCTTGACGCTCCCTTTTTCTGTATAGCACTCGAGCAACCGGTGATCGGGCACCGGTGCATGAGGGGAAATCAGAGGCGCGGCCGTCAGTCGGTTCTTCGCGCGTGGGAGCGAAACAGAGGCGGCACAAGCTGGGAGAGAAGGAATCTTCGACTGTGCAGCGTACGTGGGCGACAGGAGAGAGCGCGACTTGATCGGGAGAAAGAGCTGGCGCACACGTGGGTTCAGCGGGGTGAGGTTGCACATGCGCTGGCATGCTCTCGGCAACAGCCCGAAGAACAGAGGTGGTTCCCTCAGCTTTTGGGACTGACATGTGGGCCCTCTCTCCCCCTTCTCTCTTTTCTTTTGTTTTCACTGCAAAGATCTCAGCTACTCACTATTGAAGTGTAGACTTCACTCACAAGTCATGAGTTGAATTGGATTTCCTCAAATTGAGGTTGTTTTAGCTAAATTTGATTCACAACTGAATTTGAATTTCAAATTTAGTTTTGAATTAATCCAAAAATAGCTCCCGACAAGATGAACTCCAATGAGGATGAAATTGGGGGCTAACTCAGAAAAAAATGTTCTGAGTTTGAATATGAAGTCAACTTTTGAATCCAACTGATGAAAGTGGCTGAAGTTTAAATTTGCATTCAAATAGCCCTTTTTGCAATTGTATCCAAAAGTGCCTCAAAATAATTTAAACTTGCATGAAACTTGGCATGAGCACTCCTAAGAAGGTTTAGGGCCTAACGGTGAGCTCAGCCTCTAATGTTTACATGTGTGAAATCCTTTTTTGGATTTGTGAGTTTTTCATATAATTATCCTCTTGATAGTGATTTATTGCTCTTCACATATGTTCATGAGCTATCCACAAAATGAGCTGGTTTGTGGTGATGTGATGAACACTCTAGCAAGTAAATTCTTGGGCTTTTACACTCGTGGCCGACGCCCTACACCAAAAAGAACCGCCCTCAGGTGCTCAACACGCCGGTGCCACCCTCTCCTTCTCTCATGCACGACCGAGGAAGAATTTTGTTATTTATCGCTTCGGCGTCCATAGAACCGAGACATCCGAAAGTCCAAAATTCGTAGTGATCAGCCCACCGCAGCGTATGCCGAGCTACACACATGTTCTATACCTCCCCACACTCATATAGGATCAAGAATCATCGAAAACCATCGAGTTTAGGCTCTGTTCTTCAAAAATTTCGAGCCGCCGTCGGATTTTACCCTAGGTCACCGATGAACTCATACTTGCGGCCCGTTTGGAGCTGATTTGAGCGTATGATAATGGTTAGGGTTCCACCACGGTGCTTTAGGAAGAAGAACCAAAGCATTTAAGCCACTCTGGAGGGAGTTCGACGCCGCCGAAGTTGTGCCACCGCCCGTCGCCAACGGGTTTCCGGTGACCGGTAGCCTCGGCCGACCCTAAAAACGAGTTCCCTGTGGTCCTAAAATGAGAGGCGGCGAGAATTAGCCCTAGGGAAGGCCGAGAGCCTCATTCCGGCAACCCTCGCCGGGGCACGCCGCCGTGCGCCGCCGCTCGGTCTGCCCGCAAGCGAGGTTGAAGAAAGCCGTGGGCCCCACTGTCAGCAATTTAAACTTTTCCAATTTTAGTTCAGTTTTTCATCAAACTTTGCAACCTCATAACTTTCTGTTGGAACCTCTAAAATTGTCAAATAAATTTCATTGGATTCCACTAAGTGAGTAATATCCAGGGGTGCATTCCAATGTTTATGAAAATCCCTGGATTTGGCTCATTAATTCAATTAAGGAAAATATTATGGAATTAATTACAGGAGTTATGTTATCTTAAAAATTCCCAAAATTTGGTCAGGACATTCTCCAAAATATACTTGAACTTCAGTAAAAATATCAGAGGCATTGGATCCAATTTGCTAGGCCAAATGATGATTCAATCTTGTATGTCTCTGAAAAATTATAAAAATAACAGAGACATTTTCCCAGCTTTTAGCCCAATCTTGTAAATTCCATATGTCTGTGTAGGGAACTCCAAAAATGATGAAACCAAGTCCTATAGACTCATAAGACTCCCAAGTTTCTGAAAAACCAAAATTGGAGCCTGCCAAGACCTTATAATTTTAATTAGTAAGTTAATGAAGCCAATTAACCTAGAGAATTCTTTAGACCATATTTTCCATCAATTTTGTCTGAAATTTAGCAAGCCATACCTATGTACGATCTACGGACCTCTGTAAAAATTTCAGAGCAAATTGAAGTCATCTTCCCTAGTTCTCGGTTAGTTCTTTCCAATTCCCTGCTTATTTCCATTGTATAGCTTTTGAAACTTTACTCCAACAACATCCACTGCCCACCGAAATATCTCCTCTGGTTTTGTATGTAACAGAGCTCATCACTCACTTCCGAGTTGGTCTGAACCATTCTTAGGTCAGAAAACCATTTTTTATAATTTTTTTACTTGCATTATAAAATTGTGCATATTCATATCGGTAGGAAACACGACGAAGGAGTTCGACGATGAACTCGACTCGGAGCAGCAAGTTGAGGCTTTACTCATCACCAAGATACTGACTTTAAAGTAGGATTAAACCTGCAGCAACATAAGGCAAGCCCCGGTTTGCATTTAACATCTTTTAGTTATATTTTACTTTGTATCACTTTCATTGGTCTAGTATGTATTGTGCATTAAGTCAAGGGTGATTGATACTCAAAATGCATGACCAAAAACCCTTGGAGTTAGAGGGTATAACAGGTTACCTTCGCGTAGTCTCTGCTAGGCTTAAGTTGTATAGGAATCGGTACAAGTCGGGTAGTTGGAAGCTACTTGCGAGGCTAGGAAATTGGTTCAAATGGGTATGCTTCTAGAGAATGAAATTTCTGGAATGGAAAATGAGACCGAGCAGAGAGTAGAAGCAGCAGGACATTGGGCCTGTGTTGCCATAGCTCTGTTTGTGTTGGTTAAGGACCGATGTGTACGCTGCCCTGTTGAGCAAGTTTAAACAGTACCAGATGCATACTGGAATTATGGGGTCCAGGAAACCGATGTAACTCGGGTACTCTCGTGTCGAAACTTATACCGCCGTCCTTTGGGGTTAGTGTCAGAGGTGTAAACCCACTAGTGGAGCAACTTTGACATGTTCTGGGTAGTGGCCCTTCTGATGGGTCGGTAGAACTGGTTCGACACTGGATCGACGGGTGAAAGGTTGCTGCATACGACGTAAGAAAGAGCTCTTGTGTGAGTCTTTCGAGGTGGGTGTATGTGTCGTGTGTTCTGGATGTGCCCTGATTCGGATCACCGTCCCTCGTGGTTATATGAGTACCACTTGTTCACTGAGTTCTGACGTAGTAAGTACTTCCAAATGAATTGAGATGAATCATTGCTGTTGTGAAGTTCAATAAGTTCACTGTATTGCAAACCATGTATGCTATAGTTGTAGAGCTCACTAAATTTATATTCCACTTTGGGCAAAGCAACATCGGAAAGAAGCGTTTCGTGTTTTATTGTGGATTTCCGATGTTGGGAGGCTCAGGGTATATGAAATTGCTGCTGTAAAACTGCTAATAAGGATCTACTTTTAGGCGAGTAGATATGCAATAGCTGCTGTCCTATTTTATAAATTCCTGCATGTAGAGTTTTTATTTAGGGTAGACGGTTAAGCCTTGCTGAGCTTTCGAGCTCACGGTTGCATTATTAGTGTTTTGCAGGTTATATAAATATTACTATGAAGATGGTTGTTCGGTGAGACATTGGAGACTCACCGGAAACCTTGCCGCTACATTCACTTTTGTTGAAGCTAGTAAGAAGTGTCCGCGGGCTGGACGTCTTCTCTTTTGCATAGCTAGGACCGAGAGTACGTGTTTATGTATATTCCGCTGCATGCCTTCGTGGTACATTATGTTGTAAAAGACACTATGTTGAGAAATAAAAGACTTTGTATATTTATGGTTTCTTTTCGGGTATGCTGTTGGGTGCCACATCGCACGGCACCACCCAATGTGATTCCTAGAGTGTGGATCCCGGAAGGGGTTCCCCACATTGCACTGGGTGGTGCCGGGCGATGCGGCACCAACAGTATGCACGAAAAGATGGTAAAACATAGGAAACTATTTATTTTTGAACAGAAGGTCTTTTACAACATAATGTACACATGCAGCGGAAATTAAAACTGGACACGTACTCACTCTCGGCCCTAACTACGCCGAGGAGAAATCGTTCAGCCCGTGAACGCTTCCTACTAGCTTCACCAAAATAAGGCAGCGGCTAGGTTTCCGGTGACTTATACAAACCGGGAGGTCCGATGTCTCACCGAACAACCTTCTTCATAGCAGGCATTCTGCTACCTGCAAAACAACTACGAAGCGACAGTGAGCACTAAGGCTCAACAAGTCTTAACCGTCAATCCTAAACATGTAACTCTACATGCGAGAGTTGTAAGAAGATAGGAATATGAATTTGCAAAATGACGCTTGATGAACCCTTGATCCTTATATTCAGATTCGTATAGCAGCAAGTTTTAATGACCCTCACGCATCACAACACCGGAAGTCCACAATCAAACAAGAAACGCTTATTCCAATGTTGCTAGCCTAAGGTGGAATAGAAATTCAGTTTGCACTATATATACTTCAGTCAAGGTTTCAATACAATGATTAAGCCATGAACACTATCTTAAGAGATTTAGTTCATCTTCTTACTACATCACGGCGCAGTGGGCAAGTATGCTCAATCCTCATCCACGAGCAATGGTGATTTGAATCAATAACTATCCAGAATACACGACACATACACCCGCCTCGAAAGACTCACACAAGAGCTTTTTATTACGTTGTATGCAGCAACCTTTCACCTGACACCCCGACATAGAAAAACGCTTCGCGCTGAGCAGGATGGTCCTCTACGCATACACGTCGAAGTTTCCTGCTAAAGGATTTACATCTCCTGCCTTCTCAAAGCCATTCCCACACGAAGGAAGAGTTTCTATATCATGGTCCATCAAGTTACATCGGTTTCATGGGTCCCATACCCCACTATATCACAATCCATGGAGTGTGGATCCCAGAAGGTGTTCCCCACAGGCGTGGTATAAGAGCTGCATTGGGAACAGCACGCATGAAAAGAGCATATTTTCAAAAACTTAGAAGTATACGAGTGAGAAAACATATATAATGCCCACATAAGGACTATTAATAGCATAGTTACTTAAGGTGGCAAGCTGACAGTGTGTTAATATTCAGAATTTCAATTCTGTAACGACTCACCTACGTGGAGGTAAGCATGGTAAGGAACGCCACCTAAATCGGATCAATTTCGGTTAGCTCCCCCATACGAGGAATGTAGTGTGGGATGGTCCGTTCAGCAATGGACGGGAAGTGAATATGTTTCCTAAGACTCTTCATATCTTAGAGACATATGAACGATACTAGCCTCTAGTGCGCAAACCTAGGGGCAAGAGGAGGAGACCCCATCATGTGGTTTGTAACACGAAGTATGTCCTCTAGGACTCTTCATGTTCTATGAGGCATACAAAAGCGCTGTTCCACCGGTGTGCTTAATTGCAAAGGGGTGGAACCCTCCGCCGGGTGGTGAATAACCCAATCATGTACCTTGAGACTTGACTTGACTCAAGGATGACCCGTATGGCAATGATACGGGGCGTATGTTTTTCCTATGATATGGACCTGCCTGAAATGACAAACCTTTGTATGCTTCACTATTGAGTGGTTTTCTGCAGGTACCTTGACCATGTTAGAACATGTCGTTTAAAAAACATGTGTGAGTGATTGTTTTAGTGCCACCACTTGAGACTTATATGCCGGGTTAACGCCGGTTAGGATTTTTGATTTGGTGAGGAAACATTGTACCTTGATATGTTGTCAACTGCATGAAAAAGAAAGTTTTCAAAGAAAAGAGTAAATTTGAAGTCTAGGATTGCATTAGGGGTTAATGAACTCCTATATTGAATTAATAGTCAATTGGGGGTATAGATTCATTCTAAAAGACATAGAAACAATCTCCCCTGTTTTCGGCAGAATTTTTGCTGAACTTGAACAGGACATAACTTTTGGATTGGTTGAACCAATGGAGGTGAGGGATACATTTCTGCAAGGGTTTTGAAGTCTTCTACAACTTTTCTGTAGAACTCCAGAACAAAATATCCCTCCAAATGGGTGAAAATCTTATATGAGTGTTAACTGTCCAAAACAGGGCAGACCAAAAATGCTCTCTGGAAATTTCTGTATTTCGACCATAACTCTCGGTAGAAAAATTTCTAAGGGTCATGTAAGACACTGTAAGTATGAGATATGCTATGACTTTGTAGTTCAAAGTTTCTACAGATTTGTAGTAGAACTTTATGAAATCTTGCGGACAAAACAGCCACTTTCAGAGGAGGTGCTGTCAAAATTGTTCCAGATTTCTGTCAACTTTGAAATATCATAACTCCTGATCCAGAATTAATATGAAGGCAAATAAATTCTCGTTGGAAAGATATTGATAACCATAACCTTGATATTAAACTTGAGACATGAACTTGCCATTTTCATATTCAAAGTCTGGCATTAAGGCCAAATGGTCATTCTGAACAGAGCATTGCTCATTGCCCATGTAACTTGAGACTTGTTGTGGACATGAAGGTTTTTATACTTCTGTAAGTTCCATAACATATTCATTAGTTATCTTTCATCATCCCTTGTTGTTGGTTAAGTGTTTGACAAACTTGATCAATCATTGGTTGTAATTCAGAATCTTCCTAAACAAAATACTTGTTCCTTCATGTATGCTGCACTGTTGATGTGATGCTTTTGCGGTTAATAATTTTGAGTTCAAGTTGAGTACAATCTTGGATATTAACTATAAATTGCTCGCTCTTGCAGTATGGATCATACGCATTCCGGGTATGAGGTTGGTGGTTCCAGTCGTGATGGAAATGTTCGTCGCAGCGACGATCACCGCCATCATCAACCGGACTGGCGGAGGTGTTGGGTAAAATGGCTGAGTCTCTTGACATGTTGGTGCAGCAAGGCATCCGACAGGAGACCATACAGCGTAATCCCACACTGAATACTTATCTGGATTTTCTAGCAAGACAACCACCGGTATTTTCGGAAGCTAAAGAAGCCTTGGAGGCAGATTATTGGCTCCGAGTGATTGAATCTAAATTGGGAATGCTCCAGTGTGATGAATATGAGAAGGCTCTCTTTGCCGCTCAGCAACTTCATGGATCCGCTGGGGCTTGGTGGTCTGAATATCTTGCTAAAATCGCTGAAGGCCATCGTGTGACGTGGACGGAGTTTCATGATGCTTTCCGTGCACGTCATATCTGTGTGGGCATCGTTCAAACCAAAGTTGAAGAGTTCTATGAACTCAAGCAAGAAGGGATGAGTGTTATGGAGTACTTTACGGAATTTAACCGTTTAGTACAATATGCATCCGCTTATGTAGATAAGGAAACAGTCAAGTGTCATTACTTCTTCCAAGGCCTCAAGGTGGAGCTTTGGGTGAAAGTGGCATTATTCAATAAAGGGAACTATAGCGAGTTAGTCAATGCCGCTATGATTCAAGAAATAGCTGAACTCCAGTATAAGGAAAGTAAGAGTAAAAGAATCTTATCACCGGCAAGTACGGATGATTATCCTCAAGAACAACCGGTGATATATTGCTTTCCGTCCGGGTGGAAATTCAGTCCTTTGACGGACCACCGCAGATCCGATTCCATCCATACTCAACAATGGATGTTCAGCCACAGCTGCAGCAGCAACAAATGAGTATTTGTGCACCCCTACCTCAGCAAAGTGCACAAGTATATCAACCACTTCCATATTGTGAAGATCTTGAGCTCGCATCGTAAGATACTTATAACGATGTGGGGCATATCACTCGGGAGTGCCATGTGACCAAACAGAGCAGAAGTAACATGTCATCTCAAGCTGCAAAGAAATTCTATGGTCAGCCAAGGAGGACAGCGATGAAAGTGGGAAACCTAAATGTGACGCCCTCAATTCTGTGGAAAACCACGGAACGGAGAACTAATGCATATGTGTGCCCAGGATGTTCATCACACATACATGTATTTTCCACAAACTGAATTCAGAATATATATATATATATATAACCACGAATAACAGAGTTTATTACAATGTCTCATGAGTCTTGGACTCATGCTCATAGCGGAAGTCTTATTTCTATGCAGCGGAAGTCTTTATTCTAATGCGGAAGCAATTTAACTAGTGCGGAAGCAATTCTAGGCAGCAATGGCTCCATCTCTACACCATCCCCACAGGCAAGGTTGAGAACAGATCACACGCCTAATGCTCCACTTGATCTTCATAATAATCTTCTCCTATTGCTGATGGTGAAATAATGTAAGTTTGAGTATAATGATGTACTCAGCAAGTGCGGGAAAATATGATATGTAGCTCATAACAAGGTAGGTATAAAAAGGCTTATTGCAGAAAGCAAAGTTATTTGTCAAAAACCACGATAAAACAGCAACTCATCTTTAAGTGAATGTAATCCCAACATGTATTAAAATACCAATCATACCTCCATTATGCTCATTACCTTCCATGTCCCATCTAGACATCAATCAACCTCATTCTTGCTCACGAATACCTCCTCGTATTCGCTACCATCTCACGAATACCATCTCGTATTCGCTACCATTTCATCTCATAAACAACTTCGTCTCCCACCGAAACCAACCTTGTTGCCATGACTCAACAGTCATGCAACCCATCTTATCACCCGGACTCAACAGTCCCAAAAACCAAACCATCCAAAACCATAACCAGTAACCATCCCAACTAATTATGGAAGTTGGCCAAGCGCTCGTGACCGTAAGCTCGGCTATCATGATAGTTTTAAGAACTCTGCAGAGTTTGCACCTCTTTACCCACAAGTTTGTGATTTCGTCACCCGTCGGCGACTGCAGAACCTCCATTATACCAGTACACAACCGTCGGTGTATGGCCAAGAGATCACAAAATAGCCTTTACAAAGGGGCTACTAGAGGTATGGACTCACTAAGGTTTCACCGGCAGGCTAGAATCTCCAATTCTCCCACCCACGGGCCCCCTCTTGTTTCATGCAGTTCCCAGGGCAGTCCTCACTCGACTCCCATTCCCCGCGCCTTCCACGGTCCATAACAATCTAGCAACTTACCTAATTACTCAGCTAAGCCGCACCCATACTTGGCCTTGTGGTGGCACTGTTATCCTGGCATGTGCTCGCATGAACCGGTCCTTAGATCTACGGCAAGTAAACCACCATCTCATGTACCTCATTCACAAACCCAGTCTTGCCTAGATCTCCCTCTGATCCATGTTCATTAACAACATCAGTTTCTCATTATAATTATGAGTGCAGTTAGCTAGACACATCTATCTCGCTTCCCAATCCCATGGACTCAGCGAAGCATAAAAGCAAAAACCATACCCGACTCATAAACTTCCATGGCCACAAGGGTGGTTTAACCAAAGCTAGTAAAATCCTATAAAAGGGTTTCCCATCATGTTTGACTCAGCACACACACCTTTTCGCAAAACAAAACAGTTTTTTCACAAAACATAGGATCAATATGGTCAAGGGGCACTTGCCTTGTTCTTGCGGTTCTGGTGGCTCTTGGATCTCGGAACCTTGTTGTTGCAGCTCATCGTAGACAGCTCCCTGAGCTTGTCCTGCTATACAGGATCACGCACATACAAGATCCACTACAATCAATATTATGCACAAACTTTAACTAGATGTGATGATGCACATGCATGCTATCCTACAATCAGTTTTATTAGATCGGTTTGTACGTGTTCTTGCATGGCTTGTATGGTTTTACGATGAACAGAGGTGTTTGGATCAAATGTGGATGTGGTGATGACCTTGTATTTAGATCAACCCGATCTACAAGTGATCTGTCCACGAGAAAGCTTCGGTTCGAAAGGAATTGAAGAACAGATGCAAAGAAAACACAACGATGTCGTAAGGTGGTATTGGAGACCTACCTTACGTTCTTCTCGGTATCGAGGTCCTTCTCTGATCAGACAGATCGTTGGGCTTTCTTCTGGCGATCTTCCTTGCTGAACTCCGGCCATGGCTTACTCGGCGAGTTGGGGCTAGGGCTCTAAGTTCTATTTATAATCGGGAGAAGAAGAGTCCTAATCTGATTGTATTCCAAATAAGAGTTCTATTCAGATTGTCGTTGAATCTTAACAACTTATTTTTAGTTGATTTGGTGCGGTAACATTGTGGAATTCGGGTCGGTTTCTCCTCTGTACCGGTATTTCTACGCGTACAGAATCTAAGAACTGCTCCAGAACTCGTTATCTCTGCGGTGATGAGCTCCGGAAGCTCCACGTGTCCATCGGGGCCTGGTATCTTCTTCTCCGCAGAGACGAACTCCGGTTGTGCCGCGTGTCAAGCGAGTGAGACCTCCCTTCTCCTTCGGAGGTGAGCTCCGCGTGCGCCACGTATTTTGGCGGTCGGGACCTCCTCTCTATTTAGAGGTGGCTCTGCGCACACCACGTGTCAGTGCCGGACCTTCCCTCTCTCCGGAGGTAGCTCCGGGTGTGCCACGTATCCATTCCGGACCTCCCTCTCTTCGGAGGTGAGCTCCGTGAATGCCACGCGTCAAGTAGCGCCGGACTTTTCCTTTTTTCCTCAGAGACGAGCTCCGAAGTAAACATGTGTCCAACAGTGACAGACCTCCCGGAGATAAGCTCCGGTGACGACACGTGTCCAATAGAACCGGACCTCTCGGAGGTGAGCTCCGAGATCGACACGTATCCCGCGCGACTGGTCCTCTGATTTCCGTGGTGGCTAGCTCCGAAGGTGACATGTGTCCTGCGGAACTGCCTTTGCTTCTGCCGCAGAGCCTAGCTCCGGGGGCAACACGTGTCCCACAGGGTCGGACCTCTTCCCCTTAGCGGAGATGAGCCCCGAGCCTGCCCGTAGCTAGTTTAGCGGCGGACCTCTCCCCACTTCGCAGGGATGAACTCCGGACACGCCACGTGGCTAGCGGGCCACGGAAGTTGTCTTCGGCGCTCTCTGGGAACTAGATTCGGCTCTTATTGACCATATTTTTGATATTTTCCTCTGTTCCTTCTTCTTTTAAGATGTTTTCTTTTCATAAAACATGAATATATGCAGAAACCAAAAATGAGGGTGTCACAAATCTACCCCCTTAAATTAAATCTCGCCCTCGAGATTCATTAATAGAGAATAGATGAGGAAATTCTGCCTTGATGTCTTCTTCACGCTCCCATGTGGCTTCAGCTTCGGTGTGATGGCTCCATTGTACCTTGCACCATCGGATCACTTTGTTCCTGGCGACCTTTCCTTTACGTCCAAAATTCGGACAGGGTGCTCCGTATAAGTCAGGTCCTCTTGAAGTTCAAGCTCTTCCATTGGCACTCGCTCCTCCGGTACTCTCAAGCACTTCTTGAGCTGGGATACATGAAATACGTCATGTATGTCAGAGAGATATGTTGGGAGCCCTAGTTGATAGGCTACTTCTCCTCACTTTTCCAAAATCTTAAATGGTCCGATGTAGCGAGGTGCTAGCTTGCCTTTGACGTTGAAAAGTCGTTGTCCACGGATAGGTGATACCTTAAGGTATACGGAGTCTCCTACTTCGAAGGTCAACTTCCTTCGCCTGTTGTCCGCATAGCCTTTCTGTCGTGACTTAGCAGCCTTTAAGTTCTCCCGTATCGTTTGGACTTGTTTTTCAGCTTCTTGTAGCACTTTGGGTCCAAACACCTGGTTCTCTCCGGTTTCGCTCCAAAACAGCGGCATTCTACACCGTCTACCGTACAATGCTTGGAAAGGCGACATCTTTAAGCTAGCTTGATAGCTGTTGTTATAGGAGAATTCAGCGTACAGTAAACTCCTATCCCAACTACGCCCACGTTTCAAGGCGCAAGCTCTCAACATGTCCTCCAAAATTTGGTTTGTCCTTTCGGTTTGCCCATCGGTTTGTGGGTGACAGGCGGAGCTAAAATCCAGTCGTGTACCCATAGATTTCTGCAGCTTCCTCCAGAATCTAGAGGTAAACTGAGAACCTCGATCTGAGACCATCCTCCTCGGGACTCCATGACGGCACACGATCTGCTCCATGTACAACTTGGCTAATTGTGCAACGTTGTACTTGGCCCTTATAGGGAGAAAATGAGCTGTTTTCATCAATCGGTCCACGATAACCCAGATGGAGTCGTAACCCGACTGAGTACGTGGCAATCCGACGATGAAATCCATACTGATGTCCTCCCACTTCCACTCTGGTACCTTCAAAGGTTGCAACAATTCAGCGGGTCTTTGATGTTCGGCCTTCACCCGTTGGCATGTGTCCCATAGGGCAACGTATTCGGCTATATCCCTTTTCATACCATCCCACCAGTAACAAGTCTTCAAGTCCTTGTACATTTTGGTACTTCCGGGATGTATGGAGTAGGGTGAATCATGTGCCTCTTTTAATATTATGTTGCGGAGGTGCTTCACGTTAGGCACACAAATCCTTTTTCCTAGCCAAAGAGTACCCTTCTCATCTTCTTTGAAATCCTTCTCTATTCCTTGTCGGATCCTTTCCTTGATCTCCTTGATCTCCTCATCCGTTGCTTGGCCATCTCTCATCTCTTGCTCCAATGAAGAGTGGATCTCCATCATTTCCATATTGTTCAAGAATCCAAGGTGTAACCGTTCGAACTCCTTACGTAGTTCGGGTGGTAGCTCCCGAACCGTGAGTTGGTGACGTGCTCCCTTCTGGCTCAATGCATCAGCTACTACATTGGCCTTCCCAGGGTGGTAGTTGATTCGAACATCATAATCCTTGATGAGTTCTAACCATCGACGTTGCCTCAAATTCAAGTTCGTTTGTGTAAATATGTACTTGAGGCTTTTATGATCCGTATAGATCTCACATCGATGACCAAGGATATAATGTCTCCAAATCTCCAATGCATGCACTACTGCTGCTAGCTCCAAGTCATGTGTAGGATAATTAAGCTCGTGCTTCTTTAATTGTCATGAGGCATAGGCTACCACTTGTCCTTCTTGCATGAGCACACAGTCGAGCCCTTGTCTGGATGCGTCACAATATATGTCAAAGCTCTTGCTTACGTCCGACAATACCAAAACCAGCGCTGTGGTTAGCCTTTTCTTGAGTTCCTCAAAACTTTCTTGGCATGCTGGTGTCCATCGAAAGGCTTTTCCCTTCGTTAGCAACTCCGTCATAGGTTTTGCTATCTTAGAGAAGCCTTTAATGAAGCGTCGGTAGTATCCAGCCATCCCAAGAAAACTCCAAATATCCCTCACGTTTTGCGGTTGGTCCCACTTCAGAACATCCCTCACTTTTCCGGGATCAACCGATACCCTTTCTTCGGAGATAATGTGGCCTAGGAACGATATTTCCTTTAGCCAAAATTGACACTTGTTAAGCTTGGCATACAATTGATGCTCACGCATTTTCTACAAGGTCAATTTCAAATGTTCTTCATGCTCCTCCTCACTTTTTGAATACACCATAATGTCGTCGATGAAAACCACGACGAACTTATCCAAGTACTCCAAGAAAACCTTGTTCATGAGGTACATGAAGTATGCGGGTGCATTTGTTAACCCAAAAGACATGACGGTATATTCATACGAACCATACCGTGTTTGAAAGGCAGTCTTGGGAATATCGTAGGGCTTAATCTTCAGCTGGAAGTATCCCAACCAAAGATCAATCTTAGAGAACACTCGGGCTCCTTTCATTTGGTCGAATAGGTCCTCTATACGGGGCAGAGGGTATTTGTTCTTGATTGTCACCTCATTGAGAGAACTATAGTCCACACACATCCTTTGGGTTCCATCCTTCTTATCTACGAAGAGCACAGGAGCTCCCCATGGTGACGAGATTGGACGTATAAAACCCTTCTCCAACTGCTCCTAAATTTGCTTCTTGAGTTCTACTAGTTCATTGACGGGCATCCTATAGGGTCTCTTTGCTATGGGTGCAGTTCCGGGTACCAAATCAATGGCAAACTCAATGTCCCGATCAGGTGGCATACCTGGAAGCTCCTCTGGAAATACATCCGAGAATTCTTGAACCACTGGAATGCTGTCCAATGTTGCTCCTTCGACGTGGTTCAAGATTGCCTTTTTGGTTGTTTGTTGGGCTGACTCAAACTCAACACGAATACCGTGCTCGTTTGTCAACTGCACGTTTCTTTCAGCACATTGGATTACCCCGTTGTGCTTGCTTAGCCAATCCATCCCGAGTATTATGTCAATCCCTTGGGAGTCCAAGACAATGAGGTTGGCAAGGAAGTTTACCCCCCTTATTTTAAGGCTTACTTTAGGACATACTATATTAGTCCTCATTTCTCCTCCGGGAGAATTAACTAACATAGCACATTTTAAGTGGGATATGGGTAGATTATGCTTGGCAACATACTTGGATGATATGAAGGAATGTGATGCTCCAGAATCAAATAAGATGGTGGCTGAGTTAGAGTTGGCAAGGAACATACCAATTACGACGTCCTCAGCCTGTTGTGCTTACTCAGCAGAGACATGGTTCACGTTGCCGCGAGCATAGTTCTGCTGTCCACGGTTTCCCTGATTGTCCCCTCCGTTCAGTCGTGGGTTCTGTTTGGGCACGTTGCCTTGCTGTCCGGGGCCTCTCCTCGGGCACTGGTTCGCGAAGTGTCCTATTTCCCCGGATGCAAAGCATGCCCTGTTGCCTACAGCAGCAGGTACGTTGGGGCGGGGGTTTTGAACAGGAGCGCCCATGTTAGGTCGGGGCACAGGAGGCATGGGCACACGAGGTGCTGGTGCAACGGGTCGTTGCTGTGGTGGCTGACTAGGGTGGTATGCAGGAGTGGTCGATCCATACTGCGTTGCGGCCGGGGGCATGTACCGAGGTCGTACGTTGCTCCCTTGGGGCTGGTATGGCATCTTCCTCTTGCACTCTCGCTCGATCTCTCGGATCTTGCTTTCGACTACTATAGCCTTGTCAACCAGCTTCTGAAAGCTTGCGTAGTCATTGTTGAGGAGCTGAACCTGGATCTCATTGTTCAACCCTCTCATGAACAGATATTGCTTCCTCTTATCTGAGTTGACATCTTCGGGGGCATTCCGGGACAGTTGCGTGAACTTGTTGAGGTACTCATTCACGCTCTTCTGTCCTTGGCGGAGACCTTCAAACTCCTGTCTCTTGAGCATCATTACACCAGCAGGGATGTAATGAGAGCGGAAACTTTCCTTGAACTCGGTCCAAGTGATCGTCTCTGGGTTGACATGAGCGTTGCTTAGGGCATCCCACCAGTCAGCAGAAGCTCCCATAAGTTGGTGCGACGCGAAGAGAACCTTCTCTCGGTCATTGCACTGCACTATGGCAAGCTTCTTCTCCATGGATTTCAACCAGTCGTCGGCCTCCATGGGGTTGTTAGCTTGAGCGAAGGTGGGTGGTTGAGTCCTCATGAACTCACCCAGTCTGTTATGAGCCGACGGTGGTGGTGGCGGTGGTACCGGAACGGGGTTGTTGTTGTTGGCCTGCAACTGACGCAAAGTTTGGATCATAGTTTGCATAAGTTGATTCTGCATGGCCATCAACCGTTCCAGATTGTTTTCACCAGTTCCGGGGTTAACAGGAACTTCATCGTGACCATCCTCTTGGTTGTCACGGATGTTCCTTCGGCCAGCGTTTCCTCTGACCATCTGTGAGAGAGATCGAAATAGAATAGAAGATTAGAAGGTTAGGTAGATCCCCTCAACTATATGCATCAAGGTGAGTTGGACTATATATATTAGCCCATATGAGGATGTGAACAAGTGCCGAAGCATCTCACACCTCTTTCTACTTATGTGTGGATATGGACAACGTTTTGAGACGTCCCACGACTCACACTAAGCACACATTTCACAAACAATCATCACAAGGGCTCACACAACTCCTATTCAAGGCTTGTTTAATGGGGGTCCTATATGACTTAGGGTGTTGTCAAATCTATGATCCAACTATGGCTTCTCCTAGGCGTATCCTATGTCAAGGTAGTTCCAATGCCAATCTATGCATCCTATGGTCAACGTGACTTAGCTACCAATCTGTGTCGGATACCAATCTGTGATCTATCTAAGTGTGTAACCTACCATCAACCCGTGGTTCTGATACCGCTCTGTGATTGTATCTAGGTGTGTAATCTACCTTCATCCGTGGCTTTTGATACCAATCTGTGTTTCCTATTTAGGCGTGTAACCCACTGCCAACCGTGGCTCTGATACCAGTCTGTGACGCCCTCAATTCTGTGGAAAACCACGGAACCGAGAACTGATGCATATGTGTGCCCAGGATGTTCATCACACATACACATATTTTTCACAAACTGAATTCAGAATATATATATATATATATAACCATGAATAACAGAGTTTATTACAATGTCTCATGAGTCTTGGACTCATGCTCACAGCGAAAATCTTATTTCTATGCAGCGGAAGTCTTTATTCTAATGCGGAAGCAATTTAACTAATGCGGAAGCAATTCTAGGCAGCAATGGCTCCATCTCTACTCCATCCCCATAGGCAAGGTTGAGAACAGATCACACGCCTAATGCTCCACTTGATCTTCATAATAATCTTCTCCTGTTGCTGATGGTGAAATAATGCAAGTTTGAGTACAATGATGTACTCAACAAGTGCGGGAAAATATGATATGTAGCTCATAACAAGGTAGGTATAAAAAGGCTTATTGCAGAAAGCAAAGTTATTTGTCAAAAACCACGATAAAATAACAACTCATCTTTAAGTGAATGTAATCCCAACAAGTATTAAAATACCAATCATACCTACATTATGTTCATTACCTTCCATGTCCCATCCATATATCAATCAACCTCATTCTTGCTCATGAATACCTCCTCGTATTCGCTACCATCTCACGAATACCATATCGTATTCACTACCATTTCATCTCATAAACAACTTCGTCTCCCACCGAGACCAACCTTGTTGCCATGACTCAACAGTCATGCAACCCATCTTATCACCCAGACTCAACAGTCCCGAAAACCAAACCAAAACCAAACCATCCAAAACCATAACTAGTAACCATCCCAACTAATCATGGAAGTTGGCCAGGCGCTCGTGACCATAAGTTCGGCTATCATGATAGTTTTAAGAACTCTGCAGAGTTTGCACCTCTTTACCCATAAGTTTGTGATTTCGTCACCCTTCGGCGACTGCAGAACCTCCATTATACCAGTACACAACCGTCGGTGTATGGCCAAGGGATCACAAAATAGACTTTACAAAGGGGCTACTAGATGTATGGACTCACTAAGGTTACACCGGCAGGCTAGAATCTCCAATTCTCCCACCCACGGGCCCCCTCTTGTGCCATGCAGTTCCCAAGGCAGTCCTCACTCGACTCCCATTACCCGTGCCTTCCACGGTCCATAACAATCTAGCAACTTACCTAATTACTCAGCTAAGCCGCACCCATACTTGGCCTTATGGTGGCACTGTTATCCTGGCATGTGCTCGCATGAACCGGTCCTTAGATCTACGGTAAGTAAACCACCATCTCATGCTATCTCATTCACAAACCCAGTCTTGCCTAGATCTCCCTCCGATCCATGTTCATTAACAACATCAATTTCTCATTATCATTATGAGTGCAGTTAGCTAGACACATCTATCTCGCTTCCCAATCCCATGGACTCAGCGAAACATAAAAGCAAAAACCATACCCGACTCATAAACTTCCCTGGTGACAAGGGTGGTTTAACCAAAGCTAGTAAACTCCTATAAAAGGGTTTTCGATCATGTTTGACTCAGCACACACACCTTTTCGGAAAACAAAATAGTTTTTCCCAAAACATAGGATCAATATGGTCAAGGGGCACTTGCCTTGTTCTTGCGGTTCTGGTGGCTCTTGGATCTCGAAACCTTGTTGTTGCAGCTCGTCGTAGACAGCTCCCTGAGCTTGTCCTGCTATACAGGATCACACACATACAAGATCCACAGCAATCAATATTATGCACAAACTTTAACTAGATGCCATGATGCACATGCATGCTATCCTACAATCAGTTTTATTAGATCGGTTTGTACGTGTTCTTGCATGGCTTGTATGGTTTTACGATGAACAGAGGTGTTCGGATCAAATGTGGACGTGATGATGACCTTGTCTTTAGATCAACCCGATCAACAAGTGATCTGTCCATGAGAAATCTTCTGTTCGAATGGAATCGAAGAACAGATGCAAAGAAAACACAACGATGTTGTAAGGTGGTATTGGAGACCTACCTTACGTTCTTCTCGGTATCGAGGTCCTTCTCTGATCAGACAGATCGTTGGGCTTTCTTCCGGCGATCTTCCTTGCTGAACTCCGGCGATGACTTACTCGGCGAGTTGGGGCTAGGGCTCTAAGTCGTCGGCTCAAGAGAAAAGAAGTTCGTGGTTTCGACCAAGGGTTCTGGGTTCTATTTATAATCGGGAGAAGAAGAGTCCT
Organism: Neostapfia colusana; assembly: GCA_030760725.1. NCBI lineage: Eukaryota > Viridiplantae > Streptophyta > Magnoliopsida > Poales > Poaceae > Neostapfia > Neostapfia colusana. Next base: position 27,951,799 of record JASWHV010000007.1, read on the forward strand.
AATCTGATTGTATTCTGAATAAGAGTTCTATTCAGATTGTCGTTGAATCTTAACAACTTGTTTTTAGTTGATTTGGTGCGGTAACATTGTGGAATTCAGGTCGGTTTCTCCTTTGTACTGGTATTTCTACGCGTACAGAATCTAAGAACCGTTCCAGAACTCGTTACCTCCGCGGTGATGAGCTCCGGAAGCTCCACGTGTCCACCGGGCCTGGTATCTTCTTCTCCGCAGAGACGAACTCCGTTTGTGCCGCGTGTCAAGCGAGCGAGACCTCCCTTCTCCTTCGGAGGTGAGCTCCGCGTGCACCACGTATTCTGGCGGTCGGGACCTCATCTCTATTTGGAGGTGGCTCCGCACACGCCACGTGTCAGTGGCGGACCTTCCCTCTCTCCGGAGGTAGATCCGGGTGTGCCACGTATCCATTCTGGACCTCCCTCTCTTCGGAGGTGAGCTACGTGAATTCCACACGTCATGTAGCGCTGGACTTTTCCTTTTTCCTCAGAGACGAGCTCCGAAGTAAACATGCGTCCAACAGTGACAGACCTCCCGGAGATAAGATCCGGTGATGACACGTGTCCAATAGAACCGGACCTCTCAGAGGTGAGCTCCGAGATCGACACGTATCCCGCGCGACTGGTCCTCTGATTTCCGCGGTGACTAGCTCCGAAGGTGACATGTGTCCTGCAGAACTGCCTTTGCTTCTTCCGCAGAGGCTAGCTCCGGGGGCAACACGTGTCCCACAGGGTCGGACCTCTCCCCCTTAGCGGAGATGAGCCCCGAGCCTGCCACGTAGCTAGTTTAGCGGCGGACCTCTCCCCACTTCGCAGGGATGAGCTCCGGACACGCCACGTGGCCAGCGGGCCGCGGAAGTTGTCTTTGGCGCTCTCTGGGAACTGGATTCGGCTCTTATTGGCCATCTTTTTGATATTTTCCTCTGTTCCTTCTTCTTTTAAGATGTTTTCTCGTCATAAAACATGAATATATGAAGAAACCGAAAATGAGGGTGTCACAGTAAACCATATGGCAGAGATGAACCCGTGGTAGAACCCGTGTTTGCGGGTATATTCAGCCTACGTGATCGGCCCATGTTCGTGTTGTTCGATTCTAGTGCCACACACAATTTTATCAGCAAGGATTATGTGATCAAGCACCAACTACCATCAACCACCTTGGCCGCATCTTATCAAAATAATTCACCGGGAGATAGTAGGACAGCAGGCTGGATTGTTGCTCGAGCGCCTCTATGTTTGGATGGGCAGATATATCCTACTACTCTCATCATCCTGGAAGGCTTGCGGATTGACATCATTTTGGGAATAGCTTGGTTGACACATCACCAAGCTATCTTTGATATTAGTTCACGAACGGTGCAGCTGAATTCAAAGAGGCGCTTGCAACACACGTTAATTCTGAGAAATTTTGCACCGGGAGTTACCACTGTACACACCGTTGAAGATAATAAACTGGAGGACATTCCAGTGGTCCAGGAATATCCGTATGTGTTTCCCGATGATCTACCGGGCATGCCGCCCAAACGTGATGTGGAGTTCAAGATTCAACTAGCACCGGGAACCACACCGATCTCTCGGAGACCGTATAAAATGGCCCCGAAAGAACTCGCAAAGCTGAAAGAGCAGCTGAATGACTTGTTAAGCAAAGGTTCTATTCAACCAAGTTCATCACCGTGGGGATGGTCCATTCTGTTCGTCAAGAAAAAGGACGAGACTCTAAGGCTATGTGTGGACTATCGTCCGCTCAATGCTGTAACTATAAAGAACAAGTATCCACTACTACATATCAATATGCTTTTCGATCAATTAGTGGGTGCTAAGGTTTTCTCGAAGATGGATCTTTGGTCTGGATATCATCAGATCAAAATCCGGGCAGATGACATACCAAAGATGGCATTCTCAACGAGATACGGGTTATATGAGTATCTCGTCATGTCATTCGGACTCACCAATGCTCCGGCTCATTTTATGTACTTGATAAATTCAGTCTTCATGCCGGAGTTGGACAAGTTCGTCGTGGTCTTCATTGATGATATCTTAGTTTATTCTAAATCGGAGGAAGAACACGCTGAACATCTGCATATTGTGCTCCAACGCCTACGGGATCACAAGCTATATGCAAAATCCAGCAAGTGCGAGTTTTGGATCAACCAAGTGCCATCGCGGTTGATCCGAGCAACATTGTCCAAGTGCTAAATTGGAGTTCGCCAAAATCAGTCCACGAAGTCCATAGCTTTCTCGGTTTAGCGGGTTACTGCCGGAGATTCATTCCGATTTTCTCCAAAAATTTCTAAACCGATGACGGAACTTCTGAAGAAAGGCAAGAAATATGTGTGGAGTGAAGCATGTGAGGAAGCGTTCAAAGCATTGGTAAAGCACCTCACAACAGCCCCAGTGTTGGCGCAGCCCGATACAACTAAGGCTTTTGATGTTTATTGCGATGAACCCGGCATTGGTCTTGGCTGTGTACTTATGCAAGAAGGGCGAGTGGTCGCATATGGATCCCGTCAGCTTCAGAATCATGAGCAGAATTATCCGATGCATGACCTCAAGTTAGCTGCTGTGGTCCTTGCTCTAAAAATGTGGATGCACTATTTACTTGGAAACTTAGTCCACCTCTACACCGACCACAAAAGTTTGAAATATATCTTCACACAAAAGGAATTAAATATGAGGCAGCGAAGATGTTTAGAGTTAATTAAGGACTATGAAATAGAGATACATTACCACCCGTGAAAAGTGAATGTGATTGCCGACGCACTTAGTCAGAAAGTACATGTGCATAACCTAACCATGGCTGCAATGGAAGAAGAAGAACCGAGCCTGCACTTGGTTCCCTATGGGTCATTGTTTAATATGGCCCTCATTCCTACAATTCGAGATGAAATTGTAGAGGCTCAAAAGAAAGATAAGGGCATGGCACGTATCCAGAAGAGAGTAGACAAAGGAGAGGTAAAGTGCTTCCAGAAAGATGAGAACTGTACGTTATGGTTCAGGAACCGTATAGTCGTACCGCGGGACATGAAGCTTCATAGGAAAATATTAGACGAAGCACATTTATCAAAATTTTCCATTCATCCAGGCAGCAACAAGATGTACCAAGATTTGAGAAACAAGTTTTGGTGGACACGGATGACGCGGGAAATATCTAAATACGTATCCGAGTGCGATATGTGTCGAAGGGTGAAAGCCGATCACATGAAGAAACCTAGATTGCTGCAGCCCCTTAATATTACAGCATGGAAGTGGGAATATGTGGGTATGGATTTCATTTTCGGGTTGCCGCTAACATCTCGGAAGCATGATTCAGTTTGGGTAATCGTTGACCGATTAACAAGTCGGCACACTTCATACCGGTAAATGTGGGATTCAACGCCAAGAAATATGCAGATTTATACATTGCATGGATCTTATGCCTGCATGAAGTCCCAAGAACAATAGTTTCAGATTGAGGTGCACTGTTCATCTCCCGTTTCTGGGAACAGCTGCACACATCTTTGGGAACAAAATTGATTAGAAGCTTCGCATATCACCCTCAAACCGATGGACAAACCGAGAGGGTGAATCAAGTCTTGGAAGACAAGTTGAGAGCAGGTGCCATCCACCACGGTAAAAATTGGGATGCTTATTTACCGTTGGCATAATTCTCGTATAACAACAGTTATCAAACGAGTATAAAGATGGTACCATATGAGGCTCTCTACGGCCGGAGATGTCGCACCACACTGAATTGGTGCGAGTCCGGTGAAAGGGTGACATTCGGGATTAACCTTGTCAATCACGCTGAAGTACGAGTTTGGGTCATACAACCGAATCTAAAGGCTGCTCAATCTCGACAGAAGAGCTATGCAGACCAGCGACATCGACCACTCAACTTAAATGTCGGAGAGCGCGTATATGTCTGTGTATCTCCAATGAAGGGAGTTCACTGATTCTGTGTAAAAGGAGTGCTTGCTCCCGAGTTTATTGGTCCATTTGGTATCACAGAGAAATGTGGACCCAGCCTACCATCTTGAGCTACCAAAAAATCTCGCTGGGGTGCATGACATATTTCATGTGTCCCAACTTTGGAAATATCTCAAGAATACCATTGCTGTTCGCACTGAAGATCTTGAGACATTGCAACCGGATCTCTCCTATACCGAGCATCTAATCCGGATTATTGATGAAAAGTCTTGGTCAACAAGGAATCAGACGCTCCTATTTTATAAGGTGTTATGGAGTAATCATACCGCGGAGGAAGCGACATGGGAGAGTGAAGAATACCTCCCTTTGACCTATCCGGACTTGCTGTTCGCTCATATCCGGTAATTCTTTCTTTACTGCCTTGTCTCTTCTTTTGGAATCTCGGGACAATATTCTTTTTAACGGGGGAGGGATGTGAAATCCCAAAATTATAGCAAGTGGAGCTGCCAATCTCACCGAGGAAAAGGAGAGGGAATTTAAACTTCTGATTATAAAGGTGTGAGCTCAAAGTGCTAAATCAAACTTGCAAAATTTCCGAACACGGAGATCTAAATCCACAATTTGGTTCTCCATACATCCAATGGTAGCCCGCCAAATTTTCAGATCAATTGGAAAAGGATTTTCTGCTTGTTGGAAATTAAAATGGGATGCAATTAGAATTTGAATTTAAATTTCAGTTTCAAATTCCAACTTCACCAAAATCCAAATTTGAGTGCATCATTATGTTCCTCATACTCTTTTTCGCTCATCTATCAATTTTATCATCTTCCCGGCACTTTTGCTATTTGTAAATCAAATTGAAAGGATAAGAGAGAGAGGAGTTGTGGACCCACCAGTCAGCTGCACAGCCTGGGAACCGGCTCTGTTTTCACTAGAAGCGCGCCAGCGCGGGCTGCAGCACAACCCCGAGGAACCGTGCGAGCACCATCTCCTGCTCGGACGTCGAGCGGCCGAAAGATAAGAGTGTAGCTCCCTGTCCACGTGAGCATTTTTCCCTCGACCGTTCACACTCTTCCTCGCTCAGCTCCGAGGAACCTCACCGCCGCTCGATTACACCTTCGGCTCCCCGGCGTCCAGACGCTACGAGCCATCTCGTGGCCAACGCCCTACACCAAAAAGAACTGCCCTCAGGTGCTCAACACGCCGGTGCCACCCTCTCCTCCTCTCGTGCACAACTGAGGAAGACTTTTGTTGTTTGCCGCTTCGACGTCCATAGAACCGAGCCGCCCGAAAGTCCAAAATTCGAAGTGATCAGTCCACCGCAGCATATGCCAAGCTACACACATGTTCTGGACCTCTCCACGCTCATCTAGGATCAAGAATCATAAAAAACCGTCGAGTTTAGGCTCTGTTCTTCAAAATTTTCGAGCTGCCGTCGGATTTTACCCTAGGTCACCGATGAACTGATACTTGCGGCCCGTTTGGAGCTGATTTTAGCGCATGACGATGACTAGGGTTCCACCACGGTGCTTTAGGAAGAAGAACCGAAGCACTTGAGCCACTGTGGAGGGAGTTCGATGCCGCCGCCCGTCGCCGACGGGTTTCCGGTGACCAGTAGCCTCAGACGACCCCAAAAACGAGTTCCCCGTGTACCTAAAGTCGGTCTGCCCGCGCGCGAGGTTAAAGAAAGCCATGGGCCCCACTGTCAGCAATTTAAACTTTTCCAATTTCGGTTCAGTTTTTCATCAAACTTTGCAACCTCATAACTTTCTTTAGGAACCTCCAAAAATGTCAAATAAATTTCATTGGATTGCTCTCAGTGAGTAATATCCAGGGGTGCATCCCAATATTTATGAAAATCCCTGGATTTGGCTCATTAATTCAATATAGGAAAATCTTAGGGAATTAATTGCTGGAGTTCTGTTATTTGGAAAATTCCCAATTTTGGGCAGGTCATTCTTCCAAATATATTTGAACTCCAATAAAAATTTCAGATGCATTGGACCACATTTTCTGGGCCAAATGATGATTCAATCTTGTATGTCTCTGAAAAATTAGAAAAATAACAGACATTTTCCCAGCTTTTAGCCCAATATTGTAAATTCCATATCTCTGTGTAGGTAACTCCAAAAATGATGAAACCAAGTCCTGTAGACTCATAAGACTCCCAAGTTTCTGAAAACCAAAATTGGAGCCTGGCAAGACCCTATAATTTTCATTAGTAAGTTAATGAAGCCAATTAACCTAGAGAATTCTTTAGATCATATTTTCCATCAATTTTGTCTGAAATTTTGCAGGCCATACCTCTGTATGATATATGGACCACTGTAAAAATTTCAGAGCAAATTGGAGTCATCTTCCCTAGATCTCGGTTAGTTCTTTCCAATTCCCCCCTTAATTCCATTATATAGCTATTTGAAACTTTACTCCAACAACATCCACTACCCAACTAAAGTAGCAAGTTGAGGCTTTACTCGGAGTCATATCGGTAGGAAACACGACGAAGGAGTTCGACAAGGAACTCGACTCGGAGCAGAAAGTTGAGGCTTTACCCTTTGCCACGATACTGACTTTAAAGTAGGATTAAACCTGCAGCAACACAAGGCAAGCCCAGGTTTGCATTTAACAGCTTTTAGTTATATTTTACTTTGTATCACTTTCATTGGTCTAGTATGTGTTGTGCATTAGGTGAAGGGTGATTGATACTCTAAATGCATGACCAAAAACCCTTGGAGTTGAAGGGTAGAACAGGTTACCTTCGTGTAGTCTCTGCTAGGCTTAAGTTGTATAGGAATCGGTACAAGTCGGGTAGTTGGATGCTACTCGCGAGGCTAGGAAATTGGTTCAAATGGGTATGATTCTAGAGAATGAAATTCCTGCAATGGAAAATGAGACCGAGCAGAGAGTAGGAGCAGTAGGACGTTGGGCCTGTGTTGCCGTGGCTCTGTTTATGTCGGTTAAGGACCGATGTGTGTGCCGCCCTGTTGAGCAAGTTTGAACAGTACCGGATGCATACTGGAATTGTGGGGTTCAGGAAACCGATGTAACTCGGGTACTCTCGTGTCGAAACTTATACCACCGTCCTTTGGGGGTTGGTTTCAGAGGTGTAGACCCACTAGCGGAGCAACTTCGACGTGTTCCGGGTAGTGGCCTTTCTGATGGGTCGGTAGAACTGGTTTGTCATTGGAGTGACGGGTTAAATATTGCTGCATACAACGTAAGAAAGAGCTCTTGTGTGAGTCCTTCGAGGCGGGTTGTATGTGTCGTGTGTTCGGGTGCGTCCGGATTCGAATCACCGTCCCTCGCGATTATATGAGTACCACTTGTTCATTGAGTTGTGACGTAGTAAGTACTTCTAGATGAATTAAGATGAATCATTACTGTTGTGAACTTCATAAGTTCATTGTATTGCAAACCATGTATGCTATATTTGTAGAGCTCACTAAATTTATATTCCACTTTGGGCAAAGCAACATCGGAAAGAAGCGTTTCTTGGTTGATTGTGGATTTCCGATGTTGGGAGGCTCAGGGTATATGAAATTGCTGCTGTAAAACTGCTAATAAGGATCTACTTTTAGGCGAGTACTTATGCAATAGCTGCTGTCCTACTTTATAAATTCCTGCATGTAGAGTTTTTACTTAGGGTAGATGGTTAAGCCTTGCTGAGCTTTCAGGCTCACGGTTGCATTATTAGTGTTTTGCAGGTTATATTAATATTGCTATGAAGATGGTTGTTCGGTGAGACATTGGAGACTCACCGGAAACCTTGCCGCTGCATTCACTTTTGTTGAAGCTAGTAAGAAGCGTCCGCGGGCTGGACGTCTTCTCTTTTGCATAGCTAGGACCTAGAGTACGTGTTTATGTATATTCCGCTGCATGTACCTTCGTGGTACATTATGTTGTAAACGACACTATGTTGAGAAATAAAAGACTTTGTATGTTTATGGTTTCTTTTCATGTATGCTGTTGGGTGCCGCATGGAACGACACCACCCAATGTGATTCCTGGAGTGTGGATCCTGGAAGGGGTTCCCCACATCGCACTGGGTGGTGCCGTGCAATGCGGCACCCAACAGCATGCACGAAAAGACGGTAAAACATAGGAAACAAATTATTTCTCAACATAAGATCTTTTACAACATAATGTTCACACGCAGCGGAAATTAAAATTTGACACGTACTCACTTTGCCCTAACTACACCGAAGAGAAGTCGTTCAGCCTATGAATGCTTCCTACTAGCTTCACCAAAATAAGGCAGCGGCTAGGTTTCCGGTGACTTATACTAACCGGGAGGTCCGATGTCTCACCGAACAACCTTCTTCATAGCAGGCATCCTGCTACCTGCAAAACAACTATGAAGCAACCGTGAGCACTAAGGCTCAACAAGTCTTAATCGTCAATCCTAAACATGTAACTCTACATGCGGGAGTTATAAGAAGATAGAAATATGAATTTGCAAAATGATGCTTGACGAAACCTTGATCCTTATATTCAGCTTCGTATAGCAGCAAGTTTTAATGACCCTCACACATCACAACACCGGAAGTCCACAATCAATCAAGAAACGCCTATTCCGATGTTGCTAGCCTAAGGTGGAATAGAAATTTAGTTTGCACTATCTCTACTTCAGTCAAGGTTTCAATACAATGATTAAGCCATGAACAACATCTTAAGAGACTTAGTTCCTCTTCTTACTACATCATGGCGCAGTGGGCAAGTATGCTCAATCCTCATCCGCGAGCACCGGTGACTCGAATCAATAACAACCCGGAATACACGACACATACAACCACCTCAAAGACACACAAGAGCTATTTATTACATTGTATGCAGCAACCCCCCGACATAGAAAAACGCTTCGCGCTGAGCAGGATGGTCCTCTACGCGGACACGTCGAAGTTGCCCGCTAAAGGATTTACACCTCCCGCCTTCTCAACGCCATTCCCACATGAAGGATGAGTTTCTATATCACGGTCCATCGAGTTACATCGGTTTCATGGGTCCCATACCTATCTATATATCCGGTAAAGCTCAAACTTGTCCAGCAGGACCGCATACGGCACGGTCCTTAACCAACACGGACGGGGAAAATACCCAACATCCACATTGGCCTTACCATACCCGGCCCAGGCCCAATGCATTGTCACACCCATTAAGTCGAAACAACCTTGAGCACTCCATCCAACAGGAACTTCCCGTCCCCATCTTACGTTTCATGAGGGTGCTCTTATCATCAACTTCTCGCGAGTAGACTCCACTACTGGACCTTTCTTGCGAGTAGATTTTTACTACTCGAATTCTACCGGCCACCTACAACATTAGCCTAGCCATCTATGATGAGGTAACCCTATACAGGTCCTTCTACTCAGGGATTTTGTAGTCATGCATATGGGTTCCAAACATTCTAAACATAATGCACAATATCAAAGCTAATCAACATTAAGTGGAAGTAAAGCAAAATATATAAAACGGTAATTATATGCAAACCGGGGCTTGCCTTGCTCAACAGTTTTGTCAGTCTATGAAGTTAATCTTCCTCCAGAGAATACGCCAAGTCCGTCATGAGAGGAAGATCCTTGCCTCTGAGTTGATCCCTTCGTCGAACGTTCGACGTCACGTAAGCTAATAAGATGCAATGCACATATATTTCAAAATTAACTTAGAAAGTGATTTAATGTGGTTGCACAAGTTAACAAAGACTACAAGGGAAAAACAACAGCAAGGTTTCTGTTGTTGGATCTACAACCTTAGAGAAGAAAAAGCTAAGTAAAAATGAGGGTCATATTAATCACCATGTGATTAAGTCCTTTTAGGAACACTTAGACCTAAAGAAAGCTATCTCAAGTTCCAGGGGCCCAATGAAGCTGAAAATTTAACAATAGCTTCAAGGGAAGGTATGTAGGAATTTTGTACAATTTGAGCTCATGAAATGGCTCAATGTGATCACAACAATTCCTTAGGTGGTTTTCACTATTCTGCATTTACCTCCTAGTTCTTGAGCTTTCCTATGCTGCAAAGTGGACCTTTTGTAAAGTACACAATGTCCTGAGTCTATAGGAATTGGTGTTACCATTTTTGGAGTTTTTTTACACAAAGATATGGATTTTACAAGTTTGGGTAAAATCTCTGAAAAATTCTTTGTTCTTTTTCCTATTTTTCAGAGACATAGAGGATTGAAATAACATTTGGCCAAGCAAATGAGGTGCAATGCCTCTGAAATTTTTACTGGAGTTCAAGTAAATTTAGAGGAAGGTTCTGCCCAAAATTGGGAATTTTCCAACCAACATAACTCCTGTAATAATTCCCTATGATTTTTCTTAATTGAATTAATGAGCCAAATCCAGGGTTTTTTATAAATATTGGGATGCACCCATAGATAGTACTCACTGAGAGGAATCTAAAGCAATTTATCTGGGAATTTCTTGACACTCCTACACAATATTGTCTCTATTGGAAATTTGAACTGAAATCTGAAAACAGAGAAAAGTTTAAATACTGAACATGGGCCCCACACTACAGTCCTTTCTACTTCCTCGCACCAACAGACCCGAGCGGCGGCGGTCTCCGGCGAGGGTCAATGGGACCGGCTTTCCAGCCATCTCCCGGGCCTAGATTCGCCGACCCCCCATTATCCACCATGCTGAACTCATTCGACCGACCTCAATTCAATCAAACGAGCGGTTTTTGGGCTCTAAAGTACCAGGAGATCACGGGGAAACTGGAAATGGCATCCAACAGGGCCGGGAAGCTCGCTAACTATGTTGGCACATTGCAGCCGACGGGGTCCGACGGTTCGCCATTGACAAGAATCAGATTTCCTCCCTCTACACCCAATCTCTCAGTGTAATTTTGACGGAGGAGGTGCACTAGCTACTGAGGAGCTCATGTGTGAAGTTTGAAAGGCTAGAAACAAGGATTGAACGTGAATTTCTCCAATTCCTACCTCAGGGTTGAGTTGTGCCGCCCGGGAGAAAAATCCTGAATTCTCTTCCGTCGAGCCACGGCTAGGGATGAGCTCTGGGGAGAAACAGTGCCAGTCATCGAGGCACTGAGGGGAGGACGTGCTTGAGCGTGATCCGGCTCGATGTGGGCTGTCCATAGAGAGCCGAATTTCGTTTCTTCCGTTATCACTCGGGCATGGCGGCAAACTCCGAATTCCCGAGCTCACTGATCAGAAACCTGAGGAGTGACGAAGGTAGCCGGCGAGAGCACGGGTGTGTGCTGCTTTTTGCTGTGGGGAGCTCGATCATCCGAGCTCGGCTGCTGTAGTGTGATCAGGAGACACAGAGAAGCGGCGCCGGTGTTCTTGCGGGAGAGGGAGCAGAGAGCGGGTGTGCGAGCAACTGAGAGAGGCGCAATTGGTTTGTGCTCGTGTGTGGAGGATAGGAACCGAGGCATATCGGCCGGGAGCAGGAGGTAGCACTGATCAATTGTCAGGAACGGGTTCGGCCGGTTGCTGGTGCGCGCTCGAGCAACCGAAGACGTCGGTTCAGAACAGAGCCGATGACAAGTGGGTCCACAGTGGTTCACTCTCCCTCCTCTCTGTACTTTAAGATTCCCATACATCGGTCGTCCAAATTTGATCAAACTTGGAGGGTAGGCCAAAAATGATGTGAGGAATTTGAATCTGAACTCAGATTAAAAATTGAGCATGTTCGGTTCAAAATTCAAATTAAAATTTGAATTTGAATGTGCTCTCAAATATTCCTTTGAATAAATGGTAGATGAGCTTCAAAAATATTCAAGTTTGGACCAGAAGCTCTTTGATACATGGAAAATGCATTAGTGAATTCACTTGTGTGCATTTGGACAATCTTAACATGAATCCTTTTAAAAGATTCAAATTTGTATTTAAATTTCCCTCCACTCTACTCATAGAGGATGTGCACATGAGTTTAAATTGGAGAGTGAAGTTCATTCCTCATGTTAGCATGTGCTAATCAGGAGTTGAAGAAAATTTTTAACTCCCTCACCTATCCATTGTATGCTTATCATTTTATGTAACACAAATATAGTCTTTCTTCTCCTCAACCTTTCTTCATAAGTTGAAATGTAACTTTACAAAAAATAGAGCTGTTACATTCCTCCCCCCCCTAAAAGAATCTCACCCCGAGATTACAAAGGAGAGAGGAAGGGAGAAAGACTACTGGGCACATGATGCTAATAAGTCGGAAAATTTAGAAGGGGAAAATCCTCGCTTTCCCACGTGGCTTCATCAGCGGTGTGGTTGCTCCACAAGACTTTGTAAAATTGCTATGTACGATTTCTTGTGGCGCAAGTCTTCTCGTCGATAATCTGGATCGGATACTCAGAATAAGTGAGATTCGGTTGAAGATCTTCGATGTTCTCCATGCGAACTTCAGCTAGACACTTAAGACATTTCCGTAGCTGAGAGACGTGGAAAACATTGTGAATACCCGAAAGTGACGTCGGTAGTTCAAGACGATAGGCCACGGGTCCACATATCTTGCGACGGACCGAAATCAGTACATTCCAGGATCACAGAGGGTGGTGCTGCATGATGCAACACCCGACAGCACACACGATAAGGAAACATAGTATTACATTAAAACATGCTGAATTTGTACAAAAGTAGTACAAACCTTCAGTTTACACCTATTTACAGAGTCTACTACTGCAGAAGGTATTTATACAACTCACGCCAACACCTAAGTAGCAAAAGATGGTTGTCCGGTCCTACGGACAACCAACACTAGATCCACTCAGCCACAGCACGGCGTGTACAGCCCCAACACAGCCGTAGTCCCTGACGAAGGGTAGCCCTCGCCGGTGGACTCGTACTCCGAGTCCGCGGGGTACTCCTCACCTGCAAGCACTTATAGCAGCAACCGTGAGCACGATGGCTCAGCAAGTCTTAACCAACTCTCCTACACATGAAACTCTACATGCATGTCATAACAAAGGTAGGATGGCAATTTGCAGTAAAGGACACACCTACAAGTTCATCCTTAATTCATCATTTAGCCACAAGTTAATGGTTCATGAATCTGAAATTTAGTGAGGAATATTTGGTGGCACACATGTAGCAATACAAGTTATTCATATCAGCAGTATTCAATCACAACATTCCGTATTTTTACCTACGTCACGACTCAGTGGCCAAGTGGTACTCATTACCATGAGGGACGGTGGATCGACTCGATATACACCTGCAGGGACACCCGAATAGCACGTCAGGTATGCCCATCCTCGGAGCTACAGTGGCACACTCAACCGATGTCGTACGGGACAGCCTTTCACCCAACAGCCCAAACGTCGAACCGGTCGCACTGAAACGAGCAGGAGGTTCCCGACATGGAGCATCTTTCTATGCCCGTTAGCAGATTTCCACCTTTCTGCCCTCAACCTACACCTATAAATCGGTGTGCTATGCCTCGACGCCCGGAGGTTTAGATTACATCAGTTTATCGGACCTCATATATCTGATATGCCTTCGGTACATTCAAACTTGATCAGCGTGGGCCGCACACGGATCGGTCATCAATCGCTATACAAGGCTACGCACACAAGACTTCCTCTTGCTGCGTCCTAGCAGCTTTAGTAAAAAAGTGAGACTAGGCAGGGGCTAGGACGCAGCAAGAGGAAGTCTTGTGTGCATAGCCTTGTCCGTGTCGATTGAGGACTGATCCGTGTGCGGCCTCGCTGAACAAGTTTGAATGTACCGAAGGCATATCGGATATATGGTGTCCGATAAACTGATGCAACCTATACCTCCGGGCGTCGAGGCATAACGCACCAATTTATAGGTGTAGGTTGAGGGCAGCAAGGTGGAAATCTGCTAACGGGCATAGAGAGATGCTCCATGTAAGGAACCTCCTGTCCGTTTGGGTGCGACGGGTTCGACGTTTGGGCTGTTTGGTGAAAGGTTGTTCCGTACGACATCGAGTGAGCGTGCTGTGCAGCTCCACGGATGGGCGTACGTGACGTGCTATTCGGGTATCCCTTCAGGTGTATAACGAGTCGATTCACCGTCCCTCGAGGTTTTGAGTACCGCTTGTTCACTGTGTCATGACATAGGTTAAATTATGGAATGTTGTGATTCACTACTGCTGATATGAATAACTTGTATTGCTACATGTGTGCCACCCAATATTGCTCACTAAATTTCAGATACATGAACCGTTAACTTGTGGCTAAAAGATGAACTAAGTATGAACTTGTAGGCGTGTCCGTTTGCTGCAAATTATCATCCTATATTCGAGTATGACCTGCATGTAGAGTTTCATGTGTAGGAGAGTCGGTTAATACTTGCTGAGACATCGTGCTCACGGTTGCTGCTATAAGTGTTTGCAGGTGAGGAGTACCCTACGGACTCGGAGTACGAGTCCACCGGCGAGGGCTACCCTCCGTCTGGGACTACGGCTGAGTGGGAGCCGTACACACAATGCTGAGACTGAGTGGAGCTAGTGTGGGTTGTCCGTAGGGCCGGACAACCAACTTTTGCTAGTTAGGTGTTGGCGTGAGTTGTATAAAAACCTTCCGCTGTAGTAGACTCTGTACAGGAGTTGTAACTGAAGAGTGTCTACTTTTGTACAAATTCAGTAAGTTTCAATGTAATACTATGTTTCTTATTGTGTGTGCTGTCGGGTGTCGCACCGTGCGGCACCACCCTCTGTGATCCTGGAATGTACGGATTTCGGTCCGTCACAATGTCCATAATCATCTCATTAGCACGTGACATCGACGTTCGACGAGGATTCAACTCAGCGGCGAGAATCTCCATCTCGTGACGGACTTGGCGGATTCTCTAGAGGAAGATTAACTTCATAGTCTAACAAAACCATTGAGCAAGCCTGTCGAAGCGTCTGCGGTCGACACTTCCCCTAGGCCTGCTCAGGGCAGCCCGCGGAGGTTCTTTTACGGAGGGGCTAGTCCTCTCGGAGGGTCTCGCGTGTAGGACGAAGGAAGGAGATGATTCACACAAGGATTTTTACGTGGTTCGGGCCGCCGGAGCGTAAAACCCTACATCCACGGGAGCAGAGTTGCTCGTTGTATTGCTTGAGGCTTAGAACCGGAGTTCTAAGCTTGGTGATGAGCTGTGTGTGTCTAGGCTGGGTGGCGAACTGCCGAACTAGGGTCAAATGCCAAAGGATCCGAACCAGCAAAGTGGCGAACCCTTTGCAACGTTGCCTACCCGAGCCTTTTATAGTCCAAGGCTTGGGCGGCTTACAAAGGGGGCCTTGGGACCCGACAGGTGGCCCCGGGGTGATTTCCTGCCATCTACCGTATCTCGCGGTAAATGCCGGTAGCTGTCTCTGGCGGTAGCTTCTTAGTCTTCGTCCTGCCGCGCCCTGCCCGTGCCGCAAGCTAGGCATAGCGGTTGATGATGGAAGGGTCGGCAGGGCACGTCTTGTCGCTGTGTTTATTGGTGTACAGCCTCTGACGCGGCGTGCCTGTCTTCACTGTGATGTTACTGGGCGCAACGCCTCCTGACAGAGGCGTGCTCCGCGTCTCCGCGTCTTGGGAAGGCGCGGGTCTTGAATGCCTTGTATGGACAAGACATGGCGTGCCTTTACTCCTGCTGCCTACCGCACCGGGCGGGCAGCGCTGCTCTGCTGGCCACGTGGCGGGCCCGGAGCTCACCTCTGAGGAGAGGGGAGGTCCGGCCCCGCTGGACACATGGATCCTTCAGAGCTCAACCCCGCGGAGGGGGGAGGTCCGGCTCTGCTGGCCACGTGGAGGGCCCAGAGCTCATCTCTAAGGAGAGGGGAGGTCCGGCCCCGCTGGACACGTGGAGCCTTCGGAGATCACCCCTGTGGAGGGGGGAGGTCCGGCTCTGCTGGCCACGTGGCGGGCCCGGAGCTCACCTCTGAGGAGAGGGGAGGTCCAGCCCCGCTGGACACGTGGAGCCTTCGGAGCTCACCCCCGCGGAGGGGGGAGGTCCGGTGCTGCTTGCCACGTGGCGGACCCAGAGCTCACCTCTGAGGAGAGGGGAGGTCCGGCCCCACTGGACACGTGGAGCCTTTGGAGCTCACCCCCACGGAGGGGGGAGGTCCGGCTCTGCTGGCCACGTGGCAGGCCCGGAGCTCACCTCTGAGGAGAGGGGAGGTCCGGCCCCTTTGGACACGTGGCGCCTTCGGAGCTCTCCCCTGCGGAGGGGGTGAGGTCCTTAAGTGGTTTTGTCCTGCGCGCGAGGGTACCCGGTATTGTGGACGGGGCGAGATACTGGAATGTACGGATTCCGGTCCGTCACAATGTCCATAATCATCTCATTAGCACGTGACGTCGATGTTCGACGAGGATTCAACTCAGCGGCGAGAATGTCCATCTCGTGACGGACTTGGCGGATTCTCCAGAGGAAGATTAACTTCATAGTCTAACAAAACCATTGAGCAAGCCGAGCCCCAGTTTGCATAAAAAGCTACTTGCGAGAAAGGTCGAGTAGCGGAGTCTACTCGCGAGAAGAATTTATTGAGAAGAGCACCCTCAAAGAAAGTGAGATGGGGACGGGGAGTTCCTGTAGGATGGAACGCTCGAGGTTGTCTCGACCCGACGGGTGTGACAATGTTTGGGACCACATTGGGCCTGGGCCGGTTATGGTAAGGCCAATGTGGAGGTTGGGTATTAGCCCCGTCCGTGTCGGTTAAGGACCGCACCGTATACGGCCCTGCTGGACAAGGTTGAGCTGTACTGGATATATAGTGGGGTATGGGACCCATGAAACCGATGTAACTCGATGGACCATGGTGTAGAAACAAATCCTTCGTATGGGAATGGCGTTGAGAAGGCAGGATGTGTAAATCCTTTAGCGGGCAACTTCGACGTGTCTGCGTAGAGGACCATCCTGCTCAGGGCAAAGCGTTTTTCTATGTCGGGGTATCGGGTGAAAGGTTGCTGCATACAACGTAATAAAGAGCTCTTGTGTGAGTCTTTCGAGGTGGGTGTATGTGTCGTGTATTCCGGGTTGTTATTGACTCGAATCACCATCACTCGCAGATAAGGATTGAGCATACTTTCCCACTGCGCTGTGACATAGTAAGAAGGGGAACTAAGTTTCTTAAGATATTGATCATGGCTTAAAATTGTATTGAAACCTTGACTGAAGTAGAGATAGTGCAAACTAAATTTCTTTTCCACCTTAGGATAGCAACATTGGGATATCCGTTTCTTGTTTGATTGTGGACTTTGGGTGTTGTGATGCATGAGGACCACTAAAATTGCTGCTATAAGAATCTGAATATTAGGATCAAGTTTAGCCAATCTTCATTTTTCAAACTCACGTTTCCTATCTTACAACTCCTGCATGTAGACTTACATGTTTAGGATTGACGGTTAAGACTTGCTGAGCCTTAGTGCTCACGTTTTCTTTCGTAGTTGTTTTTGCAGGTAGCAGGATGCCTGCTATGAAAAAGGTTGGTCAATGAGACATCGTATCTCCCGGTTCATATAAGTCACCGGAAACCTAGCCGCTGCCTTACTTTGATGAAGCTAGTAGGAAGCGTTCACGGGCTGAACGACTTCTCTTCAGCGTAGTTAGGGTCGAGAGTGAGTACATGTCCAGTTTTAATTTCCGCTGCGTATGTACAACTGGTGTACATTATGTTGTAAAAGAGTTTATCTTGAGAAATAAAGCATTTCCTATGTTCATATTGTTTTTGTGTGTATGCTGTTGGGTGCCGCATCGTACGGCACCACCCAATGCGATTCCTGGAGTGCGGACCCTTAAGAGGGCCCCACATACGTGGTATTAGAGCCGCATTGGGAATAGCACGCATGAAAAGAGCATATTTTCAAAAACTTAGAATTATACGAGTGACAAAAGTATAGTATGCCCACATAAGGACTATTATTAGCCTAGTTACTTAAGGTAGCAAGCTGACAGTGTGTTAATATTCAGTATTTCAATTCTGTAATGACGCACCTACGTGGAGGTAAGCATGGTAAGGAATGCCACCGAAAGCGGATCAATTTTTGTTAGCTCCCCAGTACGAGGAAAGTAGTGTGGGATGTCCCGTTCAGAAATGGACGGGAAGTGAATATGTTTCTAAGACTCTCCATGTCTTAGAGACATATGAAATGCACTAGCCTTCAGTGCGCAAACCCAGGGCCAAGAGGAGGAGACCCCATCGTGTGGTTAGCAGCACGAAGTATGTTCTTTAGGACTCTCTATGTCCTATGAGGCATATGAAAGCGCTGTTCCACCGATGTGACGCCCAAGTTCATCACCTAGGGGCTGTTCCGCTCTCTTTGTCAAGAAGATACATTGAGATTATGTGTAGATTATCGTCCTCTGAATGCTGTCACTACAAAGAATAAGTATCCACTAACGCACATCGATATTTTGTTCGATCAACTAGTGGGTGCTAAGGTATTTTCCAATATGGATCTTCAGTCCGGTATCACCAGATAAAAATCCGGGCGGAAGAAGTACCGAAGATGGCGTTCTCGACAAGGTATGGGCTGTATGAATATCTTGTCATGTCATTTGGGTTGACCAATGCCCCGGCTCATTTTATGTATCTCATGAACTATGTGTTCATGCCAGAACTAGACAAATTCGTCGTGGTTTTCATCGACGACATATTGGTCTACTCTAATATAAGGGCCTAAGTTTTTCATTTGCTAAAAAGTGTTTATCACACCACACTCACCTCATTTGAGGAGATTTTATGAACACATTTGAAGAGCAAGTAAACACCATCAAGAAAGCATTAGGAGATAAACTCACAAAATGCAAAAGTGGTATTTCCCACATGCATCATATAGGGGCTGAGCACATGTTTAACTCATAAACTTTGTTAGGAGTGCTCATGGCAAATTTCACCCAAATTTAAATTTCAGTTAACATGTGCTGCAAATTTGATCAAATCAAATCACACCTTGATTCATTCAAATTCAAATGGGCATTTGGATGTTTAATCAAACTACAAGGGGCATTAGGGTCCCAAAAATTAAGAGCAGTAGGAATTTAATTTTGGAGGTTAAACTTTGGAAGTGAGGCCCTCTTGTCAGTCACTCATTTGATCAACCGACTGAACACATCGAGCTCGGTTTCTTGCGCGCAGCCGAGCGGACGCCACGGCGAGAACACCCCACCACAAGCTGCCTGCGTGCTCTGGCCACCAAGCTGTTTCCCCACGCCCTCGTCCTCACCCTCGGACGAGCCCCGAACAATTTCCTCGCTCACAGTCCTGGTTGCTTCGCTCTCGCACGAAAGAAAAGTGCCGCTCGCTGAAGCTCTCTGCTCAACCATCGCCTGGTCGAGTCAGTGGCTGTCACGCCGAGCTGAGACCGCAACCTAGTTCGCTGATCCATGCTCGACGTTCTCGCACCGGTTCCAGCCCGTGATCGATCTTCCTTGAGCTTTCTCGGGCCATTTCTTCTTCCTCGGTTCAGACCGAGCCGCCGCCACGGGAATACCTTGTCCGGCAATCACAGGCCGTCTTTCCCCTAGTTGTGAACAGCAAAGAGGTTCGTCTATGTATTCTCTTCCATCACCGCAAGCTCCGGCTGCATGCCATGGGCTGCCGTCGCCAGAATTTCACATTTTTGCACTGGTGCACAAAAGAAACCACCGGACCACTTCGCAAAATTCGTGCTACACACCGCACCACTCATCACCTAACTTAGTAAACTACTTATAGATGCCCGTGCGAGTCCATAGGATCAGAAACTTCGGAGAACCATCGAGTATAGCCACTATTCTCCGAGTTTTACTAGTTTTCCCGATTTTCGACCTAGGTTGCAAGGTGACATGCTAGTTGCAGCCGTTACCGAGCTCATTTGAGTTCATGACGATCTTCCCTAGGGTGCACTGATGCTGTACGACCTTTTGCTCGAGCATTTGGGGTGCTAGAGAGTCCGGCCGACACGGCCGAAGTTCTTTCAAAGCCACCGCTCGTCGTCAGCCATGTTCCGGTTGTTTTAATGTCGAGCTAAGGTGCGCAGCAGTAGCAGCAGCGCCTCCACGGAATTCACACATACGGGGAGGAACGCCACGCGCTGGTGTGCTAGCACCGCGCGCGCCAAGGGTCTCGGCGTGAGGCCTGCAAGGGGTGGCGGCTAGGGCTGTCGCGTGGTGGAGTCATTAGCCCCTAACCCTACCCTTCGTATTTATAGGCGTACTAATGGGCTTTTAGGTCGCAGGCCCATTAGTACCCTAAATGCTTATGGATCAAATATCCAACAGGCCTTAACCCGAATTGTTATGATTGCCTCTTGGGCATATCACGAACATATTGATGCATTCATTATGTTGAACTCAGATGAAATGATGTTCAATTGCATGCATGCTCAGGAATTCTACTAACTGCATTGTAGTAACAATTCGAAAGGAATTTGGGTCAGGAAAGTAGGATACAGCGTGGGATGTAATTACAAGCAAGCTGAACACTGTAAAAAACAAAGAAATTACATGTTTTAAATGTTTATATATTTCCAAAAACATTCAAATCGGATTTGATGTTAGATTCATCGTAACACTAAAATCTGATTTTTTTTTTTGGAAAATGACAAACATAGATGCATGGAACTTGTCAAGAGATGATAAAAATTAAAAATTCAGTATTTAGTGCCATATTTGCTGACATATACATTAAGCTTATGTAAACCTATGGCAGGCATGGCCAACACGTAAATGTTAATAACTTCATATTACGTGCAACTCTTCACCAACATGAGTAGATCATCTAATTATGCACTAGAATACTACTAACAGAATTAGGGATAGAATTACCGGGGTGGAGTCGGACATCGTAGTTTTGTTCCGGTTGATGTAGCAAAAACCTTCCGCGCTTGACCTGCACTGTCGGGGTCTTCCCAACATGCTTGTGCTCGTTAGGATCAGTGGAATATGTGTTGGCATCGCAGGAAAAGAATACATTGGTTTTCTTTCCCCCCTCCCTTGTTTATATAGCGCATTGCGGAAGGAGAACTGAACCATGGATTATAGTAAGGCTCCACAGATCAGGGTGCGTGATCTCCCTTCCTATTTTCTTTATTATTCATTTCATTCATTCATTATTTATTTCCCCATAATGCTGTGATTTCATCAATTACCAACATTGATGTTGTGATCTATTTACTTATGGGTTAAACCGAGGTCAATTACCAACATTCTTCCTCTCGATCGTTTGGTTTAACATTATTTATATATTCTCAATAGGAACAATGTTCCAAAGTGGGGTGTTGCAACAGTAAATGAAATACTATTGAACTTCAACACTTATGTTATATCAGCCTATTTTGAATAGAGAAGCATTTTGTTTATTGGGAGTGGTTCTCACAATGGTTACAATATTCTAGAAATATAAGGATTCCGATAATCCCATGCCGGTAACATGTTCGTGAAAAATATTGGCTGGCAAGCCATTCATCATTGGATCCGCAAACATATGGGTCGTACTAATATGCTTTACATTAATTGTATGATTCTAGATTATATGTTTCACAATGTTATACTTAATATCAATGTACCTGGCAGCAGCACATGACTTGTTATTACTCGCATAGAAGGCTGCGGGTTCATAATTGCAGTATAGCACAAGTGGCTTAGTAATACTATCGACCACTTTGAACCCAGGAATAAAATTCTTTAGCCTTACATCCTGCCCTGCCAAGTGGCCTGATAACATGCTACAAATTCTGCTTGCATTGTAGACAGTGCAGTTTTGGTTTGCTTGGAGCTTTTCCACGATACGGCTCCTCTGGCGAGCGTGAGGATAAATAGCCTGGTGTGGATTTCTTACTATCCACACAACCGGAAAATCACTATCTGACATAACTCAAAGCTTCCAGGTTATCAGACCTTCTATATGTTAGCATGAGATGCATAGTGCCTTGTATATAACGCGAGATCTTGTTGTGGCCTTCCGATGATCAAATCCTGGATTTGATTTAAATTTGCTAAGCATTCCCGTTACAAAAGGTAAGTCAGGGTGCATACGTACATGTGCATACATGATGCATCCGACGGGTGAAGCATATGGAACTGACTTCATCTGATCAGATTATTTTTGGTTTCTCAAACATTGAAATGTTCAAAGTTTGCCACCCTTGACTATTGGAGCAGTCGTGAGAGAACACTTATTGTGACATCCTGGCTCCCGCCTTAATAGGATTGATAGAGTACTCGTACCATCAAGGTATACCTTCTTTTCCGGAAGCCCACCTGCAAAGGACTCCGAGGTTAAGCGTGCTTGGCCCGAAGAAATTCGGGGATGAGTGACCGACCGGGAAGTTTTCCCGGGTGCGCATGAGTGAGGACAAAGTGCGCAAAAAAGACTAGTGTTGGTCTGTGGGGCTAGTCTATGATCCTAGAGAGTTACCACAAATGGTATCAGAGCCGACCCTCAAAGTTTCACGGGTGTGTATGGGTTAGTGAGAAGGATACGGTACCGTACGGGTCAGGGACGTGGGTACGTATGCATGATGCGTGGGTCCTCTATGTGGGACACAGTGTGGTACGTATGCTGCTAACAGGATGTACGGTATGCGTATGCCAGCACTGAACATATGGACGTGGCTAAGAGGAACGTTCCTTTCCTGGCGTTGATCGACGAGGACGTCGGTCTTCTAAGGAGGGTGGATTGTGACATCCTGGCTCCCAGCTTCATAGGATTGATAGAGTACTCATACTATCAAGGTATACCTTCTTTTCCGGAAGCCCACCTGCAAAGGACTCCGGGGTCACGCTCGAGTGAGGACAAAGTATGCAGAAAAGACTAGTGTTGGTCTGTGGGGCTAGTCTATGATCCTAGAGAGCTGCCACACTTATGCATGTTGAATCTCTTTAGTTTTCTCTTAAAATATGCTTTTTGTGACAGTCCTAACGTATAGTTGGATCAATTTTGAGGAATCTCAATGCCAAGAACATATGAGGCTTCACCGATGTCCATATCAAAATTTGATGACAGGAAACTTTTGGTCTCATGCAGCATTTCTTTATCGCTGCAAGCCAACAATATGTCATCCACATATAGGGCTAATATCTTGAACCTACTGCCTTTAAATTTAAAATATATGTAGTTGTCCTCAATATTTTTCATAAGACCAAAAGTTTGGATAACTTTATCAAACTTAAAGTACCATGGTCTTGAATCTTGCTTCAAAACACAAATAGATTCATGCGATGTGTTCTTTTCCTTTTATGACAAAACCTTCTGGTTGAGTTACATATACATCTATTTAAATTACCATTCAAGAACGCTTTGACATCCATTTGGTGCAGCTCCAAATCATAATGATATGTTAATACCATAACGATTCTGAATGAATCTTTGGTTGACAGAGGATAGATTTTCATTAGTGCAACTCTTCATGCACATGAATAGATCATCTAATTATGCACTAAAATACTACAAATAGTATTAGGCATAGAATTACCAGGCATGAAATTGGCCATCATAGTTTCATTCCGGTTGATGTAGAAAAATCCTTCTGTCCTCCACCTGCACTGTCCGGGTCTACCTGCCGTTCTTGCACTCGTTAGGATCGGTGGAATATGTGTGTTGGAATCGTAGGAAAATAAAATGTTAGTTTTCTTTTTCCTCTCCCTTGTTTACATAGCATAATAGGGCAGGGGAACCAAACCATAGATTTTGGTACGGCGCCCTGATCAGGGCGCGTGATCTGCCTTCTTTTTTCTTTATTATTCATTTCTTTGTTCATTAATTATTTCCCCATAATGATGTGATCTCCTCAATTGTCAATATTAATGTTGTGATCTATTTCCTTATGTATTAAACAAACATAAATTAAAAACATTAATGCTGTGATCTATTTCCTTATGGGTTTAACCAATATAAAGTACCAACATTAATGATGTGATCTATTTCCTTATGGGTTAAGCGGAGTTCAATTACCTACCCCCTACCTAACTCCTCACACATTGCAGGGCCCAAAAGGCACCCAGAGACACTTCCATGTGGACCCAATCTATGACTCTCAGTTCTGACCCCACCATGGTAGTGTACTGTGTATGCTGCACACCTGCTCCGGTTCTGACAGCCCCCCCCCCCCCCCCCCGAAATCCCAGTTTTCTCCTTTTCTCAATGCAGCCCTTCTCGTAGCCCACCATGAATTCTCCTCCACCACCGCCGCATCAGCTTGGTTTTGCTCCTAGATCGAGGCCCCTTCTTGACTTGAACGTCGATTCAATAGAGATTTATGGGCCTTGTTCTGCAGTGTTATCTTTGCGTCAGCAGCCACCAAACCTAGGGATGTCGAGCACCATAAAACGAGTCTTTTGTGAGTACACATGCCGCCGTGCCACATTCATCAGCGCAATCACCGCAGGTGAGATTCGAGCGATTCATGGAGTGTAGCAGCTGTGCATCACTGTTCTCTCATGGATCTAACTGGATAGGGGTAGATGTATGAGATCTACCTTAGCTGGCATGGGGTTTAGAAGATACTTTGTATGGAGAATTCAAGCAAGGGCGCTGGGGGGAGTGGGTAAAAAGGAATTTGAAAGGTCATCACCTCAATTATATCTAGCAGGTATCCATAGACCATAGAATGTAAATCATGTCATGTCTCTAGATCCATGGACGTACACATGCGATCCTTAAGTATTTCTAAGTTTTTTACACAAACCAGAATATGAGTAATAAATAGCACACGTTGACCGCATAAACATGATGTAGCAACAAGAACATAGCTTACTATTAAAGCTAAACCCTGGTTTTGGCAAAATAGTTTTTCCTTACATTCTCAAGTGTACCCAGCAGGTATGATATCCTACTCTTCTGTGTTTTGCAGCCAGAAACGAGTTGGTATCTGTTGATCTTTGTAAAAGAGTTGACTTTCATCTTGTTAAAAGAATCATAATTACAATTATCCATACTTATTTTAATCAGTTTAAGTCATGTTTATCTCATTTTATTACGATGGTGGAAGCTTATTAGTGGTATATTATTGTTTCCTCTGGATGTTCTACGCAATATGATCTTGATTTAATGATTTATATCAGGTGTTATTAGAAACATTTGATATTTTAACATTCATATTAATCTGTTCATCATCACTGACATGAGAAGAAATGATGGAGAGGGATTCTGGGCTTCCGTTCAGGCATGTTGTAGACTTGTCTGTTTTTTGTTTCACTTTTTTACAATAATCCTTTTTCTTCAAATGCAAGAGATCGAGTAGTACTTCATTATATTAGGGAGAATGTGAGATGAGAACCCGTGCAACACATCTGTGTCTGTGAACAATAGAACCACAACCACTCTTAACAACACTCATCACCCGGGAGGAGGGCAGTAAAGAAGGATAGCCCTGGAGCCTCTGCCAATGACCACAACCATCAATCCTCTCCAGCCAGGATCAAGGCTCTAGATAGGTTGGGGGTTGCCCCAGCCAACATGTAGCAATTGTGATGATCCCAAATTGTCCAAGGCACAAGTTCTACAAGAGAGTTGTGATCATTTCATATCAATCTGTTGGTTACTTTATTTGTTCGTTGCCAGCGTGTGCCGAAGGAATGAAACATCTGTAGGTTGCAGGGATTGAGCTAGAGCGGAGACCAACCTACCTGAGCATAAGAAACCAAAGTTGCCTTATAAAGACACATGAGACCAGTAGGTGATCTGGTTTAATCTTCTTTATCGTAAAGAGGGATTTTTTTCTGGATGAGCTATCCTTCATCATGCAAGATGATATGTAGTATACTATCGATTATGCACCACTTACCCATAGGAAGCCATCCCGTTGATCATGTACATCCAAAACCATGTCCCTTGACATGAAACTCTTAATCTAGTGTAGAAGCACTTGTCTTACAAAACGATACAAATGATGAAAATTATGAAATAACATTACATGTAAATCAAACCCAAGTGGAAGGAAGCACGTCCTTCACTTTTTAGGTTAAAGAGCCTATTTTAGAGGGATTTAGTAACATAACTGACTCATTATAGAACATCACATGCGTTATAGTGTGTGGACCCACCGGTGGGCATAAAACCCAAACTCAAAGACCGATCCCAAAAAAAAAATCTTAACTGATACCGAAAAACCTGAATTCCAAAACCCAAAATTGTTTTTTGGGTGGGAATTGTTAAAACCCAAAAATATTTCAAGACTATTGGGGTTACAAACAACAATACTTGAATTCCCATGTGTATTTCCATGGACATATACACCATTTAGTATTTCAATTTTTTTTCCACACATTAGGAAATGAGTTACAATAGCACATATTGACCACATGAACGTGGCACGGTAGCATGAAGCTCATAGCCTATTCCTAAAATCTGAATTCTTGTTGTGGGACAAAAATGTATTCATTACGAGAATCCAAAGTGTAGCCAGTTACGATATCCTCTTGTGTTTTTGTATCCAGAAATGAGTCAGTGTCTGTTTATCTTTGTAAAAGAGCTGACTTTGTTCTTGTTAAGAGAAACATAATTACAATGATTCAAACTAATGTCGATCAAATGGAGTCATGTTTATCTTAGTTCATCGTGTCAAGCATGCATATTGAAAACTTGTTTGTTTCCTTCACTTATTGGTGGCAATCCTTTCTTTAGCAACATTTTTCATGTATCATAGCTACCAGCCATTGAAATGCTTTTAAAAATTTAAAAATTTAATATATAATAATTTCTTTAATTACATGAAGTATCCTCTAGTACTAGTTTAATGATTGCCAACTGGCTACATCTGTCAATCTAAAGTTAGTTATTACAAACATCAATGGTGAAAATTTAAAAAATCACTTCGTAAATGTTTGGTAACATTTTTTGCTAATAAGACTCTATTTTTAATACTTTAACCCTGATACTGTTATATTACTCCCTCTGTCCCACTCAAATTCTATTTTTAGAGTTGTTCAAAATCAAACTAACTAACTTTGACTAAGTTTATAGAAAAAGTATTAATTTTTTATAACATCATATTATTACCATTAGATTGACCATGATTTGTATTTTCATAACACATTTATTTTATGTGGTACATGTTAATATCTTTTTCTATAACCTTGTCAAATATAGATAAGTTTGACTTTGACCATATCCAGAAATGAACTTTGGGTGGGACAGAGGTTGTACATAGTACTTTCATTTTTCTTTATATGACATTAGGGAAGAATGATTAGTGTAAATCTGCACTAAACTAATATAAAAAATGGAGGATTACTAGCATTATACGATCTGATGTTAACATCCATATTTAAACCTTGTTCAGGGTGTCAACTGCTTATATACTACATCTAACTCTAGTTTCATTTGTGGAGTGCTGTGTGGTTCTTACACTTCAGCCATTAGTTGTGGTTGCTCGTTATGTTTGTAAGTACCGTCAAAAAGCATAACACATGCTTTTCCTCTTTTGTGTGTGAATAGGAAACAAGTTTTCAATGATTTCAAATCTTTT
Organism: Neostapfia colusana; assembly: GCA_030760725.1. Classification (NCBI taxonomy): domain Eukaryota; kingdom Viridiplantae; phylum Streptophyta; class Magnoliopsida; order Poales; family Poaceae; genus Neostapfia; species Neostapfia colusana. The sequence continues at coordinate 27,979,053 of JASWHV010000007.1, forward strand.
TATTTAACTTTGTTTCAAGAAAACCTTGATGTATGATGATCATTTATTTATTTCTACCCAAACATCTTTGCCATGATTTCCTGAAAGCTTAATATGGTTTCAGCCAACTTTGAAAGCTTAAAGTTTGCTCTTTCTATCTATCAGGGTGCTTTTATTCAATTCAAAAGGCAGCCTCCAAATTGTCCATCAAACTTTCCTTAACTTCGATATATATCATTGTCTGTGTCGTAATAATGAAGTCGTCAATCATATTTAAATTTTGCTACAACCTGTTTAAAACCTAATGTTTATTGAGTGCTAACTTTCTTACAAAGAGACCTAGGAAGCTGTTGACACTGAAGAGGTTGAAGATGAGGAAGAATACAAAGCGGTTGAGAATGAGGATGACTATGACTCTAAGGAGGCTAAGAATGAGGATGTTGGAATAAACCACATCATTGGTGCATCATGGGCGCGCTGTACCATGGATGGTAGAACTCTGTGTGTGCATGTTCTGTTTGATAGTTTGGTTAAATGTGTGTCTACAGTTATTTGCATGGTGTGGAGTTGATCAGGTTGTTTGTTGCATGCGTTCGTAGTGGAGTTGATCTGCTCGCCGGGTCTTGAGGAGAATAGGAGGTGGCAGCCGATTAATTTCTGTTTGCATGCACGCAGGAGGCGCCAACTTGCCTATCTGCATGCATGGAGATTAAAGCGTGCACGAAGGCAAGTACTGGCCCGCAGCTGTGCATGCTCGTGTGATTAGCTCATACGCAGCGTAGAGCAGTTATGCATGCTAGCGACTGAAGCGGATCAGGCATAAGAATCAGGCATGGAAGTTGTTACTCCGTGATGAATCTTGATAGTATAAATACCTCGTTCACTTTTTCAGTTTGAATGAGCTGAGTGGAATACAGAGAAAAATACATAATTTCTTCGTGTTCTTGTGTGATTGTTTGTCGATTCTCAGTTCTAACAAAGGCATCAAGATGCAAGATTAAGATGTCGACTCCACCGTCAAAGAATGGAGCATTGGATCCAGCAGCCTCGTCGTGGCAGAACGACTCGTCTCCGACTTTAGCTTGGTGGAGCTGCCGCAGCTGACCTTAACCAACTACCATGGGTGGTCGTTGGTCTTACAGGTGAGCTTAGAGGAGATTGATCTGTGAAAAGCAGTGGAGACCACTTCTGTCGAGTGTTGCGAGGATCGGCTGGCTTTGACCGCCATCCTGCGCGTGGTGCCAGCAGAATTGGAGGCCGGACTCGCGGTGAAGAAGAGCGCTAAACAGGCGTGAGATGCGGTGATGAGGATAAGGATGGGCGATATGTGCTTGAAGGAGGCGGATACACAATTACTTTTAAAGTAGTACGAGATGATCGCGTTTGGCGATGGCAAGTCGTCGACGAATTCGTCAGAGACATCATTGGGCTCATCAACAACTTTTGTGAATTGGGCAAGAGGATTGAGGAGTATCGTGTTGTGCAGAAGATCCTGTCCGCGCTTCCATCAAGGTACAACCAAATTGATTGTTAAATAGAGATGCTGCCTGACTTGAAAAAGATGATGGTGGAGGAGCTCTTCAGTACCTGCGGATTTTGGAAGACCGTTGTGGTGCTGGGGCGCCTGCAGAGCCTCTCAAATGTTTACTGCTTACTGAGGAGCAGTGAGAGGCGCGTCGGCGACGATGCAACAAGGATCGAGGTCAGCTCGGCAAGGATCGGGTGGACTAGGGTGATGAATGGCGTGGTGGCAGCGAGAAAAGTGGCGGCCGCAGCAAAATCCACGACGACACTGACGACGATGGCATAAACACAGTTTAAGGAAATAGCAGACATGCCAGGAGCCGATAGTGAGGATGGTACTTTGACTGCTGTGAGTGAGCACATTGCCAAACACTAGCGTGCGAAGAGGAAGAAGAAGATGCTCCTTATCGACATAGATGATGAGACGTGTGTTGCTGTGAAGATGGACACATCACATCATAATTTAGGGGGTGAATGTTAGAATAAACTACGCCACGAGCGTGTTGCGGGTGGGCAATAGCACAAAGTCAATCTTTTGCAGAAATTGTGGTGGCAGCTATGGATAACTGACACACACACACACATCAGGGCACGTGATCTCACTTATTTTTTCTTTATTATTCATTTCCATCGTTTATTATTTATTTCCGCATAAGGTTGTGATCTCATCAATTACCAACATTAATGTTATGATCTATTTTCTTATTGGTTACACCAACATCAATTGTCAACATTAATGTTATGATCTATTTCCTTATGAGTAAAGTGGAGATCAATTACCCACTTCTACCCAACCCCTCACACCCTACCTAAAAAATCACATGCTACAGGGACCAAAAGGCACCCAGAGGCACTTCCATATGGACCCAATCTATGACTCGCTCTTCCGACCCTACAACGGCACTGTACAGTGTATGCCCCACACCTGCTTCTCACGTACAGTATAAAAATATACTACCTGGTACCGACAGCCCCCCCCCCCCCCCCCCGCCCCCAAATTCTATTAGGGTTCGCCATCTCTCAAGTTTCTCCTTTTCTCAACGCAGCTCTTCTCATAGCCCACCATGAATTCTCCTCCACCACTGCCGCATCAGGTTAGTTTTGTTCCTAGATCAAGGCCCCTTCTGGACTTGAACATCGATCTGATGGGGATTGATAGGCCTCATCCTACGGTGTCACCTCTGCCTCTGCAGCCACGGTACCTGGCATTTCTAAGATTTTGACAAAGACCAGAAAAAAGAGTAATAAATAACACATGCTGACCACATAAAATGGTGTAGCATCAAGCACAGCTTACTACTAAGGCTAAACCCTGGTTTTGGCAAAAAAGTTTTTGATTACATTATCAAGTGTAGCCTGCAGGTATGATATCCTACTATTGCATTGTGTGTTTTGCAGCCAGAAACGAGTTGGTATCTGTGTCTATATCAAGATGAATTCATGCTGAAGAGCAGCACTATTTCCGCTCTTCAGCGGGAATTCATCTTGATATAGAAACAAGAAAAGAAGATTATACTACATATTGTGTGTTTTGCAGGTGACAGCACACAAGAAAAGAATAAGAACAACATACCAACTTTTATTTGATATAGAAACAGCGGAAGTCTTTTACAAACTTAATGTACAGCGGATATATTATACATACTATACTCTCATACTAAATAAGCAAAAAGTGTAACCGTCCAGCCCGGGGACGCTACACACTAGCAGCACTCCAACGAAGGTCACGGCAGCGTGCAGGGCTCCAGCTCGGCCGTGTACCCCGACGGGGGCACCGCCTCGTCCTCGGACACCTCCTCATAGCTCTCACCTGCACACAGCTCAAATATTGCAAACGTGAGTACGATAGCTCAGCAAGACTTAACCGACACCCTAGTCATGGAACTCTACATGCAATGATTAATAACATGGGATAAAGTCATTGCAATAAAGACACACCTATAGGTTAATCCTTACTTTCAGTTTTATAGCAGCAGTTTAATGAGCCTTAGGCAGCCCTCACATCAGAAGTCCACAATCAAACAAGAAACACTTTCCTCCGATGTGGTGATGCCCAAAGTGGAAAATAACCTTAATTAGCTCTATATCTACAGCAGACATGGTTTCCAAACAGTAATAGTTCACCACAGCATAATATCATTCATCTGGCTTATTTCACTTCTTACTACGTCATAGAACAGTGAACAAGCGGTACTCAAATAACCGCGAGGGACGGGGATTGCAATCAGGAGACACCCGGACAACACGTCACATACACCCACTTTCAGAAGTGTGATGCCACACACCTTCCTACTCTGTTGTATGCAACAACCTTTTAATGGAAAGCCAAATGCCGAACCGGTCCATCCGTAACGGGCAGGAGGTCCCCGCGTGGAGCATGACTGTGCCCACCGGCAGATTTACACCTTGCTACCCTCAACCCACTCCTATAAAACGGTTGGGTAAGCCATGGCACCCAGGTTAACCAATTCCATCAGTTTCCTGCTTATGTCAATATGCCATCCGATACTGTTCGATACTTGTTCAGCAGGCCCGCGCACGACCTCGGTCCTCAATTGACACCAACAGGACTACGCACGTGAGACCTCCACTCACTGCATCCTATCCCCCCTGCTGGGTCTCAGTTTCACAACTCTTAAGCCATTTTCTACTCTATTCCATACCGTGTGATAAAACCTTACCTCGCGAGTAGATTCCAACTACTCGACTTCTACCGAGATCCTAAGCATATTAGCATGGCATTCTCTACTCGTCGAGTCTGTAAATGTGACGCCCTCAATTCCGTGGAAAACCACAGAACCGAGAACTAATGCATATGTGTGCCCAGGATGTTCATCACACATACACATATGTTCCACAAACTGAATTCAGATTATATATTACCACGAATAACAGAGTTTATTACAATATCTCATGAGTCTTGGACTCATGCTCACAGCGGAAGTCTTATTTCTATGCAGCGGAAAGTCTTCTAACTAATGCGGAAGCAATTTAACTAATGCGGAAGCAAATCTAAGCAGCAATGGCTCCATCTCTATTCCATCCCCACAGGCAAGGTTGAGAACAGATCACACGCCTTAATCCTCCACTTGGTCTTCATAGTAGTCTTCTCTTGCTGCTGACGATGAAATAATAATGCAAGTTTGAGTACAATGATGTACTCAGCAAGTGCGGGAAAATATGATATGAAGCTCATAGCAAGGTAGGTATAAAAAGAGCTCATTTGCAGAAAAGAAAAGTTATTTATCAAAAGAACGATAAAACAGCGACTCATCTTTAAGTGAATGTAATCCCAACATGTATTAAAATACCAATCATACCTCCGTCATGTTCATAACCAGTCATCAATCAACCTCATTCTCGCTAACGAATACCTCCTCGTATTCGCTACCACCTCACGAATACCATCTTGTATTTGCTACCATTTCACCTCATAAAACAACTTCGTCTCCCACCGAGACCAACCTTGTTGCCATGACTCAACAGTCATGCAACCCATCTTATCACCTGGACTCAACAGTCCCAAAAAAAACCAAACCATAACCAAACCATCCAAACCATAACCAATAACCATACCAATAACCATCCTAACTAATCATGGCAGTTGGCCAGGCGCTCGTGACCGTAAGCTCGGCTATCATGATAGTTTTAAGAACCCTGCAGAGTTTGTACCTCTTTACCCATGAGTTTGTGATTTTGTCACCCGTCGGCGACTGCAGAACCTCCATTATACCAGTACACAACCGTCGAAGTATGGCCAAGAGATCACAAAATAGCCTTTACAAAGGGGTTACTAGATGCATGGACTCACTAAGATTTCACCGGCAGGCTAGAATCTCCAGTTCTCCCACCCACGGGCCCCCTCTTGTGCCATGCAGTTCCCAGGGCAGTCCTCACTCGACTCCCATTCCCCGCGCCTTCCACAGTCCATAACACTCTAGCAACTTACCTAATTACTCAGCTAAGCCGCACCCATACTTGGCCTTGTGGTGGCACTGTTATCCTGGCATGTGCATGCATGAACCGGTCCTTAGATCTACGGCAAGTAAACCACCATCTCATGCTACCTCATTCACAAACCCAGGCTTGCCTAGATCTCCCTCCGATCCATGTTCATTATCAACATCAATTTTCCTCAGTATCATTATGAGTGTAGTTAGCTAGACACATCTATCTCGCTTTCCAAACCCATGGACTCAGCGAAGCATAAAAGCAAAAACCATACCCGACTCATAAACCTCCCTGGCTACAAGGGTGGTTTAATCAAAACTAGTAAACTCCTATAAAAGGGTTTCCCATCATGTTTGACTCAGCACACACACCTTTTCGCAAAACAAAACAGTTTTACCCAAAACATAGGATCAATATGGTCAAGGAGCACTTGCCTTGTTCTTGCGGTTCTGGTGGCTCTTGGATCTCGAAACCTTGTTGTTGCAGCTCGTCATAGACAGCTCCCTGAGCTTGTCCTTCTATACAGGATCGTGCACATACAAGATTCACAACAATCAATATCACGCACAAACTTTAACTAGATGCGATGATGCATATGCATTCTATCCTATGATCAGCTTTATTAGATCGGTTTGTACGTGTTCTTGCATGGCTTTATGATGAACAGGGGTGTTCGGATCAGATGTGGACGCGGCGATGACCTTGTCTTTAGATCAACCCGATCAACAAGTGATCTGTCCACGAGAAAGCTTCTGTTCGAAATGAATCAAAGAACAGATGCAAAGAAAACGCAACGATATCGTAAGGTGGTATTGGAGACCTACCTTACGTTCTTCTCGGTCTCAGGTCCTTCTCCGATCGTTGGGCTCTCTTCCGGCGATTTTCCTCGCTGAACTCCGGCGATGGCTTTCTCGGCGAATTGAGGCTAGGGCTCTAAGTTGTCGGCTTAGGAGTTGGAAAAGAAGTTCGTGGTTTCAGCCAGAGGTTCTGGGTTATATCTATATTCGGGAGAAGAAGAGTCCTATTCTGATTGGATTCCGAATAAGAGTCCTATTCAGATCGTCGTTGAATCCTAACATCTATCTTCAGTTGATTTGGTGTGGTAACATTGTTGAATTCAGGTCGGTTTCTTCTCCGTACCGATATTTCTACGCATACAGAATCCAAAACCGCTTCAGAACTCGTTACCTTCTCGGTGATGAGCTTCGGAAGCTCCACGTGTCCATCGGGCCTGGTCTCTCCTTTTCCACAGAGACGAGCTTCGGTGGTGCCGCGTGTCAAGCGAGCAAGACCTCCCTCTTCTTCAGAGGCGAGCTCCGCGTGCGCCACGTATCCTAGCGGTCGGGACCTCCTCTCTATTCGGAGGTGGCTCCACACACGCCACGTGTCAGTGATGGACCTTTCCTCTCTCCGGAGGTAGCTCCAGCGCCAGACTTCCCTTCTCCTCAGAGACGAGCTCCGAGGTTAACACGTGTCCAACAGTGACGGACCTCTCGGAGATAAACTCCGACGCATGTCCAATGGACCTCTCGGAGGTGGGCTCCGAGATCGACACGTATCCCGCGCGACTGGTCCTCTGACTTCCGTCGGCGACTAGCTCCGAAGGTGACATGTGTCCTACGGAAATGCCTTTGCTTCTTCCGCAGAGGCTAGCTCCGGGGGCAACACGTGTCCCACAGGGTCGGACCTCTCCCCCTTTGCGGAGATGAGCCCCGAGCCTGCCACGTAGCCAGTTTAGCGGCGGACCTCTCCCCACTTTGCAGGGATGAGCTCCGAACACGCCACATGGCCAGCGGGCCACGGTAAGTTGTCTTTGGTGCTCTCGGTGAACTGGATTCGGCTCTTATTGGCTATCTTTTTGATATTTTTCCCTGTTCCTACTTTTCTTAAAAATGTTTTCCCCACATAGATTATGAATACATGCAGAAACCAGAGATGAGGGTGTCACAAATCTACCCCCCTTAAATTGAATCTCGCCCTCGAGAATCGTTAGAAGAGAACAGATGGGGAAATTCTGCCTTGATGTCTTCTTCACGTTCCCATGTGGCTTCAACTTCGGTGTGATGGCTCCATTGTACCTTGCACCATCGGATCACTTTGTTCCTGGTGACCCTTTCCCTTACGTAGAAAATTCGGACAGGGTGCTCCGTATAGATCAGGTCCTCTTGAAGTTCAAGCTCTTCCATTGGTATTTTCTCCTCTGGTACTCTCAAGCACTTCTTGAGCTGGGATACATGAAACACGTCATGTACGTTTGAGAGGTGCGTTGGGAGCTCTAAATGATAGGCTACATCTCCTCGCTTGTCCAAAATCTTAAATGGACCGATGTAGCGAGGTGCTAGCTTGCCTTTGATGTTGAAACGTCGTTGGCCTCGGATAGGCGATACCTTAAGTTATACGAAGTCTCCTACTTCGAAGGTCAACTTCCTTCGCCTATTGTCCGCATAGCCTTTCTGTCGTGATTGAGCAGCCTTTAAGTTCTCCCGAATCGTTTGGACTTGCTTTTCAGCTTCTTGTAGTACTTCGGGTCCAAACACCTGGTTTTCTCCGGTCTCGTTCCAGAGCAGCGGTGTTCTACACCATCTACCGTATAATGCTTCGAAAGGCGACATCTTCAAGCTAGCTTGATAGCTGTTGTTATAGGAGAATTCGGCGTACGGTAAACTCCTATCCCAACTACGCCCACGTTTCAAGGCGCAAGCTCTCAACATGTCCTCCAAAATTTGGTTTGTCCTTTCGGTTTGCCCATCAGTTTGTGGGTGATAGGCGGAGCTAAAATCTAGTCGTGTACCCATGGCTTTCTGCAGCTTCCTCCAGAATCTAGAGGTAAACTGAGAACCTCGATCTGAGACTATCCTCCTCGGAACTCCGTGACGGCACACGATCTGCTCCATGTACAACTCGGCTAATTGTGCAACGTTGTAATTGGCCCTTACAAGGAGAAAATGGGCTGTTTTCGTCAATCGGTCCACGATAACCCAGATGGAGTCGTAATCCAACTGAGTACGTGGTAATCCGACGATGAAATCCATATTGATGTCCTCCCACTTCCATTCGGGTACCTTCAAGGGTTGCAACAATCCAACGGGTCTTTGATGTTCGGCCTTCACCCGTTGGCATGTGTCGCATAGGGCAACATATTCGGCTATGTCCCTTTTCATACCATCTCACCAATAACAAGTTTTCAAGTCCTTGTACATTTTGGTACTTCCGGGATGTATGGAATAGGGTGAATCATGTGCCTCCTTCAATATCATGTCGCGGATGTGCTTCACGTTAGGCACACAAATCCTTTTTCCTAGCCAAAGCGTACCCTTCTCATCTTCTTTGAAATCTTTCTCTATTCCGTGTCGGATCCTCTCCTTATCTCCTTGATCTCCTCATCCATTGCTTGGCCATCTCTTATCTCTTGCTCCAATGAGGAGTGTATCTCCATCATTTCCATGTTGTTCAAGAATCCGAGGTGTAACCGTTCGAACTCCTTACGTAGTTCGGGTGGTAGCTCCCGAACCGTGAGTTGGTGACATGCTCCCTTCTGGCTCAATGCATCAACTACTACATTGGCCTTCCCGGGGTGGTAGTTGATTCCAACATCGTAATCCTTGATGAGTTCCAACCATCGACATTGCCTCAAATTCAAGTCCGTTTGGGTAAATATGTACTTGAGGCTTTTATGATCCGTATAGATCTCACATCGATGACCAAGGATATAATGTCTCCAAATCTTCAATGCATGCACTACTGCTGCTAGCTCCAAGTCATGTGTAGGATAATTGAGCTCATGCTTCTTTAATTGTCGTGAGGCATAGGCTACCACTTGTCCTTCTTGCATGAGCACACATCCGAGCCCCTGTCTGGATGCGTCACAATATATGTCAAAGCTCTTGCTTACGTCCGGCAATATCAAAACCAGCGCTGCGGTTAGCCTTTTCTTGAGTTCCTCAAAACTTTCTTGGCATGTTGGTGTCCATCGAAAGGCTTTTCCCTTCGTTAGCAACTCCGTCATAGGCTTTGCTATCTTAGAGAAGTCTTTGTTGAATCTTCGATAGTATCCCGCCATTCCAAGAAAACTCCGAATACCCCTCACGTTTTGCGGTTGGTCCCACTTCAGAACATCTCTCACTTTACCGGGATCAACCGATATCCCTTCTTCGGAGATAATGTGGCCTAGGAACGATATTTCCTTTAGCCAAAATTGACGCTTGTTAAGCTTGGCATACAATTGATGCTCACGCAATTTCTGCAAGGCCAATTTCAAATGTTCTTCATGCTCCTCCTCACTTTTTGAATACACCATAATGTCATCGATGAAAACCATGATGAACTTATCCAAGTACTCCATGAAAACCTTGTTCATGAGGTACATGAAGTATGCGGGTACATTTGTTAACCCAAAAGACATGACGGTATATTCATATGAACCATACCGTGTTCGGAAGACATTCTTGGGTATATCGGAGGGCTTAATCTTCAGCTGGAAATATCCCGACCGAAGATCAATCTTGGAGAACACTCGGGCTCCTTTCATTTGGTTGAACAGGTCCTCTATACGGGGCAGAGGGTATTTGTTCTTGATTGTCACCTCGTTGAGAGACCTATAGTCCACGCACATCCTTTGGGTTCCATCCTTCTTGTCTACGAAGAGCACGGGGGGTCCCCATGGCGACGAGCTTGGACGTATAAAACCCTTCTCCATCTGCTCTTGAATTTGCTTCTTGAGTTCTACTAGCTCATTGACGGGCATCCTATAGGGTCTCTTTGCTATGGGTGCAGTTCTAGGTACCAAATCAATGGCAAACTCAATGTCCCGATCAAGGGGCATACCTGGAAGCTCCTATTGAAACACGTCCGAGAATTCTTGAATCACTGGAATGCTGTCCAATGTTGCTCCTTCAACGTGGTTCAAGATTGCCTTTTCAGTGGTTTGTCGGGCTGACTCAAACTCGACCGGATGCCGTGCTTATTTGTCAACTGCACGCTTCTTTCAGCACATTGGATTACCCTGTTGTGCTTGCTTAACCAATCCATCCTGAGTATAATGTCAATCCCTTGGGAATCCAAGACAATAAGGTTGGTAAGGAAGTCTACCCCCCTTATTTTAAAGCTTACTTTCGGACACACTATATTAGTCCTCATCTCTCCTCCGGGAGAATTAACTAACATAGCACATTTTAAGTGGGATATGGGTAGATTATGCTTGGCAACATACTTATATGATATGAAGGAATGTGATGCTCCAGAATCAAATAAGATGGTGGCTGGGTTGGAGTTGGCAAGGAATATACCAATTACGACGTCCTCAGCCTGTTGTGATTCCTCAATAGAGACATGGTTCACGTTGCCGCGAGCATAGTTCTGCTGTCCCCGGTTTCCTTGATTGTCCCCTCCGTTCGGTCGCGGGTTCTGTTTGGGCATGTTGCCTTGCTGTCCAGGGCCTCTCCTCGGGCACCGGTTTGTGAAGTGTCCTATTTCCCCGCATGCAAAGCATGCCCTGTTGCCTACGGCAGCAGGTACATTGGGGCGGGGGTTTTGAATAGGAGCGCCCATGTTAGGTTGGGGCACAGGAGGCATGGGCACGCGAGGTGCTGGTGCAACGGGTCGTTGCTGTGGTGGCTGACTAGGGCGGTATGCAGGAGTGGTCGATCCATACTGCAGTGCAGCTGGGGGGCATGTACCGAGGTCGTACGTTGCTCCCTTGAGGCTGGTATGGCATCTTCCTCTTGCACTCTCGCTCGATCTCTCGGATCTTGCTTTCAACCACTATAGCCTTGTCAACCAGCTTTTGAAAGCTTGCGTAGTCATTGTTGAGGAGCTGAACCTGGATCTCATTGTTCAACCCTCTCATGAACAGGTATTGCTTCCTCTGGTCTGAGTTGACATCTTCGGGGGCATACCGGGACAGTTGTGTGAACTTGTTGAGGTACTCATTCACACTTCTCTGTCCTTGGCGGAGACCTTCGAACTCCTGTATCTTGAGCATCATTACACCAGCAGGGATGTAATGAGAGCGGAAACTTTCCTTGAACTCAGTCCAAGTGATTGTCTCCGGGTCGACATGAGTGTTGCTTAGGGCATCACACCAGTCAGCGGTGGCTCCCGTAAGTTGGTGCGACGCAAAGAGAACCTTCTCTCGGTCATTGCACTGTACTATGGCAAGCTTCTTCTCCATGGATTTCAACCAGTCGTCGGCTTCCATGGGGTCGTTAGCTTGAGCAAAGGTGGGTGGTCGAGTCCTCATGAACTCTCCAGGCCTGTTATGAGCCGGTGGTGGTGGTGGCGGTGGTGCCGGAACAGGGTTGTTGTTGTTGGCCTGCAATTGGCCCAAAGTTTGGATCATAGTTTGCATAAGTTGGTTCTGCATGGCCATCAACCGTTCCAGGTGGTTCTCGCCAGCTCCGGGGTTAACAGGAACTTCATCGTGACCATCCTCTTGGTTGTCATGGACGTTCCTTCAGCCGGCGTTTCCTCTCACCATCTGTGGGAGAGAACGAAATAGAATAGAAGGTTAGAAGGTTAGGTAGATTCCCTCAACTATATGCATCAAGGTGAGTTGGACTATATATATTAGCCCATAGGGGAATGTGAACGAGTGCCGAAACATCTCACACCTCCTTCTTCTTACGTGTGGATATGGACAACATTTTGAGACGTCCCACAACTAACACTAAGCACATAATCACACACAATCATTACAAGGGCTCACACAACTCCTATTCAAGGCTGGTTTCCTATGTCAAGGTAGTTTCAAAGCCAATCTAAGCACCCTAGGATGCTTCCTTGGGTCAGCGTGGCTTAGCTACCAGTCTGTGTCCAATACCAATCTGTGATTGTATCTAGGTGTGTAATCTACCCCTATCCTGTGGTTTTTGACACCACTCTGTGTTTCCTATTTAGGTGTGTAACCCACTGTCAACCCGTGGCTCTAATATCAATCTATGATTTCTATCTAGGTGTGTAACCTACTGTCAACCCGTGGCTCTGATACCAATCTGTGACGCCCTCAATTCTGTGTAAAACCACGGATCCGAGAACTAATGCATATGTGTGCCCAGGATGTTCATCACACATACACATATGTTCCACAAACTGAATTTGGATTATATATTTCCATGAATAACAGAGTTTATTACAATATCTCATGAGTCTTGGACTCATGCTCACAGCGGAAGTCTTATTTCTATGCAGCGGAAAGTCTTCTAACTAATGCGAAAGCAATATAACTAATGCGGAAGCAAATCTAAGTAGCAATGGCTCCATCTTTATTCCATCCCCACAGGCAAGGTTGAGAACAGATCACAATCCTTAATCCTCCACTTGGTCTTCATAGTAGTCTTCTCCTGCTGTTGACGATGAAATAATAATGCAAGTTTGAGTACAATGATGTACTCAGCAAGTGCGGGAAAATATGATATGAAGCTCATAGCAAGGTAGGTATAAAAGGGCTCATTTGCAGAGAAGCAAAGTTATTTATCAAAAGCACTAAAACATCGACTCATCTTTAAGTGAATGTAATCCCAACATGTATTAAAATACCAATCATACCTCCGTCATGTTCATAACCAGTCATCAATCAACCTCATTCTCGCTCACGAATACCTCCTCGTATTCGCAACCATCTCACAAATACCATCCTGTATTCGCTACCATTTCACCTCATAAAACAACTTCGTCTCCCACCGAGACCAACCTTGTTGCCATGACTCAACAGTCATGCAACCCATCTTATCACCCGGACTCAACAGTCCAAAAAAAACCAAACAATAACCAAACCATCCAAACCATAACCAATAACCATCCCAACTAATCATGGCAGTTGGTCAGGCGCTCGTGACCGTAAGCTCGGCTATCATGATAGTTTTAAGAACCCTGCAGAGTTTGTACCTCTTTACCCACAAGTTTGTGATTTCGTCACCCGTCGGCCACTGCAGAACCTCCATTATACCAGTACACAACCGTCGGTGTATGGCCAAGAGATCACAAAATAGCCTTTACAAAGGGGTTACTAGATGTATGGACTCACTAAGGTTTCACCGGCAGGCTAGAATCTCCAATTCTCCCACCCACGGGCCCCCTCTTGTGCCATGCAGTTTCCAGGGCAGACCTCACTCGACTCCCATTCCCCGCGCCTTCCACAGTCCATAACACTCTAACAACTTACCTAATTACTCAGCTAAGCCGCACCCATACTTGGCCTTGTGGTGGCACTGTTATCCTGGCATGTGCATGCATGAACCGGTCCTTAGATCTACGGCAAGTAAACCACCATCTCATGCTATCTCATTCACAAACCCAGGCTTGCCTAGATCTCCCTCCGATCCATGTTCATTATCAACATCAATTTTCCTCAGTATCATTATGAGTGCAGTTAGCTAGACACATCTATCTCGCTTCCCAAACCCATGGACTCAGCGAAGCATAAAAGCAAAAACCATACCCGACTCATAAACCTCCTTGGCTACGAGGGTGGTTTAATCAAAACTAGTAAACTCCTATAAAATGGTTTCCCATCATGTTTGAACTCAGGCGATGGCTTTCTCGGCGAATTGAGGCTAGGGCTCTAAGTCATCGGCTTAGGAGTTGGAAAAGAAGTTCGTGGTTTTGGCCAGAGGTTCTGGGTTCTATTTATAATCGGGAGAAGAAGAGTCCTATTCTGATTGGATTCCGAATAAAAGTCCTATTCAGATCGTCGTTGAATCCTAACATCTTATCTTTAGTTGATTTGGTGCGGTAACATTGTTGAATTCAGGTCGGTTTCTTCTCCGTACCGATATTTCTACGCGTACAAAATCCAAAACCGCTTCAGAACTTGTTACCTTCTCGGTGATGAGCTCCGGAAGCTCCACGTGTCCATCGGGCCTGGTCTCTACTTTTCCGCAGAGACGAGCTCCGGTGGTGCCGCGTGTCAAGCGAGCAAGACCTCCCTCTTCTTCGGAGGTGAGCTCCGCGTGCGCCACGTATCCTAGCGGTCGGGACCTCCTCTCTATTCGGAGGTGGCTCCGCACACGCCACGTGCCAGTGCCGGACCTTTCCTCTCTCCGGAGGTAGCTCCAGCGCCAGACTTTCCTTCTCCGCAGAGACGAGCTCCGAGGATAACATGTGTCCAACAGTGACGGACCTCCCGGAGATAAGCTCCGACGCATGTCCAATGGACCTCTCGGAGGTGGGCTCCGAGATCGACACGTATCCCGCGCGACTGGTCCTCTGACTTCCGTCGGCGACTAGCTCCGAAGGTGACATGTGTCCTGCGGAAATGCCTTTGCTTCTTCCGCAGAGGCTAGCTCCGGGGGCAACACGTGTCCCACAAGGTCGGACCTCTCCCCCTTTGCGGAGATGAGCCCCGAGCCTGCCACGTAGCCAGTTTAGCGGCGGACCTCTCCTCACTTCGCAGAGATGAGCTCCGAACACGCCACGTGGCCAGCGGGCCGCGGTAAGTTGTCTTCGGTGCTCTCGGTGAACTGGATTCGGCTCTTATTGGCTATCTTTTTGATATTTTTCTCTGTTCCTACTTTTTTTAAAAAATGTTTTCTCCACATGGATTATGAATACATGCAGAAACCAGAGATGAGGGTGTCACAGTAAACTACCCAACCCTTCATTGGATTTAAAGTCATGCAAGTGGGGTTTCAAACACCTTAACTCTAATGCACCCATTTCAAACTAGACATAAGTGATACAAATGAAAAACTTTGCAAAAGATACTTAAATGCAAACCAGGGCTTGCCTGGTTGCGAGTTAAAAGGAAAGTCAGCGTCTGGTGGGAGTACGTATAACGGCTCCGGTGCGTCCTCAACTTCGGTCACTATATGAAATGTAACAAAATATATGCATAAGTGCAAGTGTTATATAAGAAGTACACTTCTATTTATAGCTTCTGTTATTTAGGTTCCTTAATTGGTTTTGGGATTTTACCAGTGGATACTAGATCCTATAAAGATGATCTGAGCAAAATTTGAAATAATGTCATTGCACATTGTGGTCTCCAAAATTCCCACAAATACAAGGCTTCTATGAATTTTAGCCCAAATCTGGAGCTTCGACATGGCTACAGTTGAAGATCTAATTAGGGTAGGTTTCCATGGTTCTAACAAAATTTGTTTCACCATTTTTGGAGCTACCACCAGAGAGATATGAATTTTTTAAGTTGGACAGGAGTTCTGAAAAGTTTCTGTTTAGAATTTGAATTTCCAAATAAAGGCTGAACTTTGGAAGGCAATTTGGCCTACCAAATAAACTCCAATGAGGCTCAAATTTTTACAGCGGATCAATAATATGATGGGGAATATTCTGGCCAAATTTGAAGAAATTCCATAACAGGGATCTTCTGGAATTAATTCCCAAATATTTAACTTTGATGAATTTTGAAGCAATTTCCAGAGATCTTCAGGTCAATTTCTTTGCATTTCTGCAAATTACTAACTGAGAGGAATCCAGCAAAATTTGTCTCACAAATTTTTGACATTCCTACTGAAAGTTATGGTCATTTGAAGTTTGCACTAAATCTGGAAAATGAAGAAATGTTTAAATTCTGGCTGTGGGCCCCACCCGTGGCGCTATCCACTCAGACGACAGCAACACCGAGGCCACAGGGTTATTTCCCACGCAGTCGCACCCGATCCGGTGCCACAGGCCGATCCCCGCACGGATACAGAGGCTGGCCAGTGGGACCCGGCCCTCCTTCGTCAACCTCACGCTGCCTGCGCTTCCCGCGGCGGCGCACTCCGGCGACGCTCGCCGGGACGGGGTTCCCGTGGTCCAAACTTAACCAAACTTGCCGCCTGTGAGTTTTACACCGTGCTGAACACGATGGTGGGGTCAGGGGCGGATGACAACGGCCAGAACAGTGCTCGCACCGGCGACCATCTCAAACTCCACTTCGGCGACCTCATTCTCACTCGGCAGTGGGTCTTTCGGGCTGGGGTTTGCTCTAAAAGCACCAGTGATGCATGGAAAACTTTGACCCATAGCCCGCTCTCCATGAAAACCACCAGAGATGGGACCTCACTGGCGACCCAAGCCTGCAAAGCAACGGCGACGACAAAAACTCGAAGAACTCCTCCGGTCCTTGATGGTTTTGACCGCCATTTGAGCGAGAAGGACCGTAGCGATCTAGTAAAGCTTCGCCTAGACCAGAATGAGATCTAGCTACTGCGACACGATGAGTTTGGTTGTAGACCGAAAGTCATCGCTATGAACTAGGGTTTGATAAAACCCAAAATTCTAGCTACCCGCTTGATCATTTGAAATGAAGCTTTCGGAAACACGATCTACGGACAACAACACACCTTTCTTTTGTAGGGAAGGGGAGGTGAAACCATCCGTAGTGTGCTGTCCACGGTGAACCGAACGTGGTTCCACCGGGGCACCTCCGAACATCGGCACCAAGTTCTGGTTTGCACGTAGCACGAGCTAGGAAACTTAGGTGAGAGAACGGTGGATGCTGGAGCACGCACTCGCGCTTCTTTTTGCTGCTTGGAGCTTGATAACCCGAGCTCGGGCGACTGTGTGTGAGGAAAAGAACAGAAACGGCGCCAGGGCAGTTCTTCGTGGGAGAGAGCGGCGAGCAACTGACAGAAGCGAAGAGGGAATTCAGTGCTGCGACCGTGTGGTGTTGAAGCGGACGACGACCGAGGAAACCAGGTGGTGGCGTGTTGGAGTCCTCGGGAGCGGGTTGCGCCGGGAGCTGGCGGCGTCTCGGTGATCTTTCGACGAGGAAAAGAGGCGGTTAAGGCATTTGGGTGGCTGACAAAGGGGTCCCACCTCCTCATCTCTTTATTAAATTTTCAAATATATTTTTACCACAGCTACTGAAAATTAAAGGCTATACTTCCACAGCAAGTCATAGTTTGAATTTTCTGAATTCAAATGATTTGAATTCAGGTGTGGAGTTTGAATTAAGTTTGATTATTTGAATTTGAAATGGAATTTGAATTATTCAATTGCATTATTCCAAAAACATAGCAAACCAACTCCAATGTTTCTGAATTTTGGCATGGCTGCTAATTCAAATGTGGAGAACACATTTGTGGAACCAAATTTGCAAATTGAGGAAATTGGGATTTGAAACTGAAATTTAAATTCAGATTAGAGGGCTCCCTCTTTTAATCCCAAACAAATATTAGAACCCCTCCAAATGAGCTGAAATTTGGAAGGTTGAATATTCGAAATATGAAGACCCAAGTTATGAATTTAGATCTCCATGTTGGAAGTTTTTGGGAGGTTTGAATCATCACTTTGAACACACATCATTATAATCCAAAGTTTTAATTCCCCTCATTTTTCCTAAGTGTTCATATGTTGAAGTTCTTGCTACCATTTTTTGGGGATTTTACACACAAAAGGCTCACAGTACAGGGGATCCTCTGGAGCTGGCTGGGAAGGTGCCATGGTACCTGCAGTGGTGAGTCGGGTGCCAGTGGTAGAAACCGTGGAACCAAACTCACAAAGAAAATCGAGGTCAGTTAGATTGGGCGAGGCAGCGAGGGGGAAGCTGTCCTCATCAAAAAAACATATGTCGAGAGACGATCAAGCGGTTTGTGGAGAGATCAAGGCCGCGATAGCCTTCATGGTCAGATGAGTAACCCAGGAAGACACACCGGGTGGATCGAGGAGCGAGCTTATGAGGTGCAGTTGCAGCCGTGTTAGAGTAACATGCACAACCAAAAACCCAGAGATGCTCATAAGAGGGTGCGGAACCGAAGAGAGCGATGTGCACACATGCAACTTGAATGGCTTTTGTCGGAAGACGATTCAGGAGGAGCATGGAGGTGTGCAGTCCTTCAGCCCAATAGAGCCCAGGAAGGGAAGCTTGAATAAGAAAAGTGCGGATGACATTATTAATGGAATGAATGATACGTTCGGCTCTACCATTTGCGGGGATATGTATGGACATGACATCCGGAGCTGTGTGCCATGTGACAGGAGGAAGGTCCAGGTGGGAGAGTTGTCAAACTCACGCCCGTTGTCACACTGGATGGCCTTGACCTTCCTGCTGAACTGAGTAGACATAGGCAAAGAAATGTGATAATGTGGTAAAGGTGTCAGATTTATGATTCAGAGGGAAAGTCCACAAGTAATGAGTGAAATCATCAAGAATGACCAAGTAATACTTGTAACCCGACGCACTAATCACAGGAGATCACTACAGGAAAAAGACAAATTTATGACGGCCAAAGCTATTAACGACTGTACCATCGTTAATTAAAATGTTCACGACGGTGTCCAACGGCCGTCGTAAATAAGCACATTATTCACGACGGTTGACATAGACCATCGTAAATAAGCATATTATTTACGACGGTAAGCCTTGACCATCGTGAATAAGGGAACTTATTCACGACAGGGCCAGTTCCCGTCGTAAATAACACTTATTTACAACGGACATGTCCCTGACCGTCATAAATAAGGGGTATATACCCGCCCGGGCTGAGGTCGGAGCGGGTATTCACGCCCGCGCCAACCCTGACAGTTCCGCCGCCGCCTCCTCTCATGCCACCACCGCCACCCTTGCGCACCGCCACCACCGCCGCCCTCTCGCGTCACCGCCGCCGCCCTCGCGCGCCGCCGCCACCCTCGCGCGCTGCCGCAACCACCACCGCCGCTGCCGCTGCCCTGTCCTCCCTAGCCCACGCGCCCCGGCCCATGCGCCCGCCTGCCCGTCCCAGCGCGCCCCCGGCTCCCCGCGCCCCGGACGGCCACCCACCACCGGCTCCGCCCCGACCCGGCGGCGCCCCACCCCGACCCGGTCGGCCCCGACCGCCCCGTCGCAGAACCGGTGCCGCCCCGCCACGACCCAAGGTTTTTTAATTATTTTAGTTAATTAGCTTATTTTAGTTTAGATTAGTTTACTAGTTGTAATTAGGTTGTTTTAATAAGTTAGTTGATTTTATAATTAGTTTAGTTTAGTTTGTAATTATTCTTTAATTAGTTTAGTTTAGTTTAATTACTTTAAATTACTTTAGTTTAGCTTATTCAACCTGCCCGGGTCGGGGTCGGCGCGGGCATTCACGCCCGCGCCGTCCCCGACCGGTTCCGCTGCCGCCGCCGCCCACCCCGGCCTCCCTTCGCGCCGCCGCCCACCCTGCCCTACCCGTGCGCCACCGCTGCCACCCACTCCGGCCTCCCCGCGCGCCTTTGCCGCCGGCCACCCCGCCACGTCGTGGTACGATTACGCCATCTCCCAGCACGTTGTTCACAGGAACCACCAGGAGGCTGTGTGGTCCGACTTTATGGTAAGCATGAATTATATATTTGTGTAATACAAGTCTATAATATGGTTAATACCAATGATGTATAAATATGTTTTTTAGGCACGGTACAGTTTGGAGGACAAGAACGAGGTGGACTACGCCCGAGCTGTGTTCTAGAAGAACGCTCGGAAGCTCGTTACACAGTCGCTATCGAACGCAAGAATCCAATCGACGAGAGCGTACATGAAGTTGCATCCGGAAGAGGGCGAGCTGGGGGCATTCAGAAACTTGGCTTCCAGGTACTTGATGGCGGAGCAATACGCAGACGTAAATTGTAAAATATTTATTTTAAAATGTGGAAGAATCACAATAGGTAAATAGTCTATAATGTAATAATAAATGTATGTAGGTCGGTGTAGCGTGGTTAGACGGCCGTCCGCAGGACTACCGTGCCCTGTGTGCTCTGTGGGCGAGTCAGGGGTTCTTGGAAGTTTCTAGGACCCATCGACAGAGCAGAGGGACGGATGGGAAGCACACGTTTGGTGCGGACGGCTACTTACGTCTATCTAAACACATGGTAAGTGTGATTACTGTTGTTTTGAAATATGTTAAAATTATTCATTGAACTAACACATATACATAGGAGCACGAGAGATGTCAGAAGCCGACTCTGATTCAGGTCTGAAAGAGGGGCCACATGGGAAGTGACCCGTCACAGCCTGACCAGTTATGTTCTCAAGCGGCGTCGAACACACTAGTGAGTTGTTTTGTATTTGTATTGAGTTTTCTTAAATGGTTTTGATGATATTATCTTTTGATCTTTGTAGGCAAGGTATGGGCAGGAGGCAGAGCGGCTTCACGGTGAAGGCTTCGATTGGCAGAGCGCGCCAATTATCCCGGAAGCCGCGTATGCAACCGGAGGCGGGGAACCTTATGGACGGTAAGTTCTCTTTTTATTATTCAATGTTAATGAATTTGAGATTCAAAAATTTAATAATCTTTCTTCTTTCGTAGGTTCGCCATCTTCGATGGAGTTGTCGACTCGAGGGAGGCACGACCTTCCTCTTCTGGCTCTTCATCGTGGCAGGCGGGATCGAGACAGCCGAGCTTCCTGGAGCTCTAGAGTGTTCGGGACGAGCTCCGCAGGACACAGGAGGAGTTCCGGCTAGAAAGGGAGAAACTCCAGCAAGAAAGGGAGTGCCAAGCCGCGGCAAGCAGGGCTCGGGACGAGTATCAAGTCTCGTTCATGCTACAGATGCAAACAGCAATGCAGGTATATAACGATCGTTTTAATTAATATTTCTAACATATCATGATGGTTGTATGATAATGTTTTCTGTTCACAGGCTATGGCAGCAGGGCATCCGGTCGTCTTTCCATAGTGACAGCCCCCACAGGAGCAACAGGCGCCGTTTACAGGAGCAGAGGTACAAACATAGCCATATTTGATGAAATTTAGCCAAATTTATTAGAATATCACCAAACTTAGTGAAACATAGCCAAAACTAGTTTAACTTGATCAATTCTAATTTATAATAAGCTCACTTATGTAAATATGCATGCATTTTAAAACTTATAACTTGTCTAACTACACTTATACATAACAGGGCTCCACGACCGAGTCTCACAAGCCATTGCCGCAGCTACCGGGAGGACGAAGGCTGGAGGACGAGTTCCCGGGTTCTGGAGGTAGCGCACGTGGTAGTGTGTAGTGTGATGTGTGTGTCTAGCTAGTGTAGATGTTTATAATATTTTTACTGCATATTGATGTTGTTATTGTTGACTGCCTGTGTGAGCTGGCCATCAAGCCAGGGCAGTATTTTCTAATTTTAAAAAAATTACCAAACTTATTTACGACAGTTTCCTGGTGCTAGCCATCGTAAATAAGCTATTACTATTTACGACGGCTAAGATCAGCCATCATAAACAAGCCACTAGTATTTACGACGGCTGGTGTCGGCCGTTGTAAATAATGGGTCTATTCACGACGGCCAAGATCATCCCATCGTGAATAAACCCCCCCAGCCACGTGGCAGTCGGACAAAGAATGTTGAGGACAATTATATGGTCTTCAACGGGGGCACCAAGGTCGCCCAGGCCATCAGCCATGGCCTTGAATTTGCGGTAGTACTCATTAACTGAGAGGTCACCCCTGAACAAAATTGCGAAAGGCAGCAACAATGTGAAGAATACGTTGTTCACGATTACCAAGAAACTAGTTCTCGATAGCGACCAGAGGTGGCACGCTGTGCAGCCGCGTTCCCGGACCACTTGGTGAAGATCCGTCGAGATGGAGTTGCTAATCCAATTAAGGATGATGCTATCCATCCAGATCCACCCTGGATCATTGGGCAGGCCATCGTCCGTGACGTGATTGATCAGGGCGTAGCGCTGAAGGGCCTGCTCCATGAGATCACGCCAACTGGCGTAATAGACAGGTCGGGGGGTTTCCCCATCCAAGATGCTGCAGTTGCGATGATTCCAAATTGTCCAAGACACAAGTTCTATAAGAGTTGAGATCATTTCATACCAATCTGCTTGTTACTTTATTTGTTCTTTGCCAGCACGTGCCAAAGGAATGAAACATCTGTAGGTTTGTAGGGGATGATCTAGAGTGGAGACCAGCCTACCCGAGCGTAAGAAACCAAGGTTGCCTTATAAAGACACATGAGACCAGTAGGTGACCTGGTTTAATCTTCCTGATCGTAAAGAGGGTATTTCTCTATATGAGGTATCTTCATCAAGCAAGATGATATGTAGTCTACAATCAATTACGCGCCACTAATCCATAGGAAGAAGCGACACTATGTTGGCGCCCAAGTATTTAGAATTGTCTATCATAGGCCAAACTGTGTAGCACCCAAGAAAAAATTCCTCATAAGTAGATTTGGTCGACTACTTCCCGCTAGATGAGAGTTAGGGTAGAATGATTCATGCAAATAATCTGCACAATGTTTGCTGTTTCCTAACTCATATAAAAAAGATGTAGTACTAATGTAATGCTAACACTATTTCTATGCAATAAATGCTAACATACACATTTAAATATTTCTCAGGTTCTCATCTATTTATATCTAACTCCAGTTTCATTTGTCTAGCAGATGAAGAGCAATTGTTTCGCAAGTGTGACCCAGGTAAGTAATATTATGATAATATGTCTAATCATATGGCCAGGTGTATGAAATCATGTAACTAATCAGATGTCTTTGTTGCCCGAGGATAGTTTTTTGTCCAATGCAACTTTATGGCCACACTAACGGTAGCTGGGAGGTCCGTGTGCCTGAATGGTGCATGCCACCAAGCAAGTCAACTAGAACGACCAACTCTTGGCATCAACCTGAAGCGGAACAACATGGAACATGTCCAGTGGCTCCAAGTGATTGCCATGCACTGCGATTCAAGGCTGATTAGTGTCTCAGCATTCATTGGTGCAAAATTATTGAATGCTGATGGAAGGTATTTAATATTTTTCATTATATTTACCCTACATATAAACCCAGTTCTAATTATTTTATGCAACATGCTGATTTATCTTGAGACGAATTGGTAACATAGAGCTAACACAGAAATAATGAAACCATTTTTCTATAAAGCTAAATTAAATTTATAACAAGAAGAATTTTGTATGAAAAGCAGCTAAATTGATTTCTCCATGTAGCTATACAGACTGGCTTCCTTTCTGACAGACAAGGCCATTCAATGAATTTATTTTTATTAAATTTTACAGAATTTAGAACATACCAATATGTACCTTTTATGTTTAATTAACGTATTATTTAATTTTCTATAACTGGTATTCAAAGACATACTAGACTCTTCTGCAACGCACCTATATACAGTGCCTCACAGTGAATAAGAAAAATCCTTTCAGGGCATTAAATTTCTTTTGTTTAAAATTTTGGTTCAAAAACCCTTTCTGTGCTATAACCGTTATTTATTTCTACCCCTGCACCATTGTCAAGTTTACATGAAGGCTTGATCTTTTTTTTCAGACAATTTAGCTAGCTAATAAAAGTTTGCTCTTTTCTCTACGGAGTTTTTATTCAGTTCAATAAGCAGTCTCCCGACTGTCCATGAGACATTTATGGAAATTGACACATATCATCGCCTGTGTCATGAGAAGGAAGAGGTAACTAATTTTTTATTTAAAATAATAATATGGAAATTGTGCTATTCTAAATTTTTAAAACCTAATGTGCATTGAGTTCTTTCTTACACACAGAGGTCTAGGGCAGCTGCTGAGGATGAAGATGTAGAAGATGCCGATGAGGACAATTATGTAGAGTTTGAGCATGAGGATAGTTCTTTCCATGAAGTTTGTGGTGGCCGGTACCATGCTAATGGGTTATGAATTACTAGTGATGATTGCAATGTGTGGTTCCAAGGTAGATGCGTGAATATAACGCAAGAACAAGCAGAGCATGTGGAGTACTATGTATGCCCCGAGTGCATCTATGAGATGATTGGCCATGATGATGACTAGGACCTTTATTGTTGTATAAAATGTAGAAGTGCCCTATGTGAAATTCAGGCATAGCAAGTGTAGCCAGCAGCGATAAAATGTTCACCATGTTTCATCATGCATAGAGACGAAGTAATATGGTACCATAAAGTTGAGGAACAGTTGGACAAAATCAGATGTAACATCCCTTTTCTCCGTCCTTTTGTTGGAATCTTCTTTCATTATCATAATATATGAAATTACTATATGATTGGCCTTCATGTTTCTCTTATATAAAAGAAATACGTATAGTTTGAGTGTACATCCTTAGTAAATGTTCTGATAAAACTAGTGAAGATGAAAGTGAATATTTTCCTTGTGGACCGCCCTTTCCGAAGGACTTCCAAAAAAATTGTTGGATCAGGACTGGGGAGTTCTAGTTGGTCATCCACGCTAAGATTGTCAGAACATATCATGACACAGATGATAAGAGCTTAAATTATGATGTAAAGCATTAAGAAATTTTAGAATTTACCATTCCGAAATTGCTCGAGTAAATGAATACCGTTGCAATAAGGTTTTGAAGCTGTGGCTTCAGAAAAAATTGAGCAAATTCTTAGTATTAGTATCTCTAAATTATCTCATCTAATCATTAATAAATTCATCACGTATTTGCTAAAATGAATTTAAATGAGACAATTTCAATTCATTATATCCACTATAAAAATGATCATGAAAATTTACTATCTAAATGCTCCCAAGTGAAGATAGAATTAGGAGACATAGATTAAATCATGAAAATGCAGTTCTAGTCAATGATTAAAAAGCAAACCTTTAATGCATCAAAGTAACTAGTTCCACATGTATTTCGTGGTAAGTATACTTATATCTGTGCAAGTTTTATTCTTCTCTTTCTTAAAATGCTTGAAGGGGGTATTTCTTCTGACTGGCTAATTTTTTGGAGATTCTTTAGTATTACTGTGGTTGTATGCTTATAGATGTTTTGTGGATGAATAAGTGTCAGTTCACCTTGATCATATCTTCTGTGATCTCTATATGATATATTGATTGTTCTCTTCTGCTTACTATTTGTTGTTCCCCATGATATACCTTTTTGTGGAGAGTTTGTGTCAGGATCTATGTCCATATACAAACAAAGCCCCTGTTGTGTTCTGTGATTTTGGCCCTTACCTTTGTCCTCTCCCTCCCACAAAGGATGTCATACTAAAAAATTTCAGCGCAAACAAGATGGGTGAGAAAACACATTGCTACCCTCATTTATTAGAGCCCAATCCTTGGCACAACTCCCCTGCAAAACCCATCGGCGCTCACTAGAGAGAAGCCACATGCGCAAAGAAAGAGGCTCAAGGCTGCTGTCGCATAAGCTTGCCCACACCAAACCAGGATCACAGTTGCGCTCAGAGCACATGTGTACGAGGTCTTCTATAGGCAATATCTAGGTCTAGGGAAGAGGTAGCCATGGCCCATGGCTCAGACAAGAGAACCTCATTGTTCTGAGGAACTCTTTCACAATGATGTGATGTTGACCCAGGCGCTGCCATGGAGCTCAACCAGCAAGGGTTGCTCCTCCATTGTGAGCCATCGCGAGTGATGTTGTGGAGCTCATCCACCCATTATTCAGAGCCGCTCCTCCCTCAGAAGTGGAAGATGTGACACCAGGGCAGCTGCTTGTCCTCACCGTCAAAGCTTGAGATGGGGCTGACACCATATCACCATTCTGAGACGTGGGAGAGGGAGGGGAAGCATGGCTACATCTTTTGTGGGACAAATATCAGGAGCTAGAACAATATCGTTGTCACTACATGAAAGTATCAAATTAACGACGGCCAAAATTATTAACGTTGGTGTCGTCGTTAATAAATATATTCACGACGGTGTATTTTGGTCGTCATGAATAATGATCTTATTCATGACGGTCGACCTAGACCGTCGTGAATAAGCACGTTATTCACGACGGAAGGCCCTGACCGTCGTGAATAATGAGCTTATTCACGACGTGGTCTTGTCCCGTCGTAATTAAAAACTTATTTACAACGGGTAGTCTGTGGCCGTCATAAATAAGCGGCTTATACCCGCACCAACCCCGAACCGTTCCACTGTCGCTGCCGCCCACCCCGGCCTCCAAGCGCGCCGCTTCCGCATGCCGCCCCCGCCCCGGCCGCCCCGGTCGCCCCCGGCCGACCCTCCGCCACCGCCCTGCCCTCCCCGACCAGGCGCCACCCAGCCCCGGGCCGTTAAGGTCTGTTTGTAATTAGTTATTTAGTTTAATTACTTATTTAGTTTTGTTTGTAATTAGTTTAAATTAAATAATTTAGTCTAGTTTGTAATTGTTTAATTAGATTGTAATTAGTTTGTTTAATTAGTTAGATTGTTTAATTAGTTTGTAATTGTTTGTTTAGATTGTAGTTGTTTTATTAGATTGTAAATTAATTAGATTGTTTAATTCGTTTTTTATTGTTCAATTAGTTTCATAAGTTAATTAGTTTGCAGTATTTAATTGTTTATTTAGTTTTGAAATGTTCAATTTGTTTTGAATTAGTTAATTAATTGATTGTGAGTGTTTAATCATTATACATATATTAACGGGTTTCGGTCCGACCTGGCACGGCCCGACCCGGCACGGCACGGCCCGACGTCCCGGCAATGGCCCGACCCGGCACGGCATGGCCCGACGTCCCGGCAACGGCCCGACCCAGCACGGCACGACCGAACCCAGCACGGTACGGCCCGACCTGGTACGGCCCAACCCGGCAGCACAACACGGCCCGACCCGGCACATGGCCCAACCCCTAGCACGGCACGAACCGACCTTGCACGGCCTGACCCGGCACGGCACGGAATGGCCCGACCCGGCACGACCCAAAATTGGAAATCTAAGAATCAACCTACGAGCAAGCAAGTAGAAACGATGCGACATTATAGGCTAAATAGAGGGCCTAACTTTCAATCTTGGTTTAGAGATCATGTAACGTTTACTTGTCTTTATTCTCATATGACTTACGAGTATTACACGATATAGTCTTGTAACTCCATATTTTGGACAGTGCAAAAAAGATGTCGGTGTCCATGAGGACTTGCTTCAGCAGTCCTACAGATCCATTAAAGTTAGAAGCTACAGTCGATACGACGTCAATGGTTTCCGATTCCGCTCAACTAAATTTGAAGCTCTCAGTCCTCTCGCGGCAACTTGTAATTCCGATGTTGTTACTACGGCTGTTGACGCCGAAGGACGAGAAACTAATTATTATGGGATCATTAAAAAGATCCTTAAAATCAGTTTTGCCGGGAACAAGGAGATTAAAGTAGTCTTCTTTGACTGCGAATGGTGTGATAACAATAATGGAACTTGACATAACCAATTTAGCATGGAAAGGCTACGAGGTCACGACACCTTTGTCCTTGCATATCAAGTCCAGCAGGTGTATTATTTACATTTTTGTTAAGCTACTATGCACCAACCGGTTGACCCAAAAAGCTTAAGCCAATAGAAAAATGTGGACAATTCACTTATACTTTAACACCCCCTCACGTGCAGGCTCTCTTGGGCTGCAAAGTAAAATAGGAGTCGGCTGCAATTTATTTTAATAAATCGCACCCGCCAGGATTCGAACTCGAGACCTCTGACCCTGATACCATGTTAGGGGAAAGCAAAATATTTTTTAGGTAGAATGGCTCAGGAAGAACCGAGTCGCCTACTGAGGTGATCGGAAGATATGAGCCATTACCTACAATGATAGATGGAGTAGATGAGGTCAAAGGACGAAGAGTGGAAATATTACCAACTGACGGAGTGGTGTGGTGTGTGGGCCGGAGTCTACCACGCAGTCCTGGACTGAGCTTGGGGGTGGTTGGAGCGCCATGGTGCTGAAGGAGTTGGCCAGCGACTGCTGGTCCCATCCTGCACCGATCCAGGGATGCCAGCTCGAGGTTGGGGTGGTCTGCTGGTACGACAGCTGCTGCTGTGGTCCGGACATTGGACCAGGAGGCCCGTAGAGGCCCGGAGTGGCCAGGAAGGCCTGCGGACACTGCTGTCCAGTGGGTACGGGACCGGGGTACATAGTCATGTGCCCCTGCCACGGGTGGCCGTAGGTCGGCCAGGGTATGCTGGTCCTGCCATTGGGAACAGCAGGGGAGGTGGTCTGACCGGAGGAGCCACCACAACTGCCGCCACCGTTGTTGTTCTTGCGGTTTTTGTTCTTGTTACCACCGCTGTCACTGTTCCTACCATTGGGTGGCTGAGACAGAGTGGATGCCGGCGTCTTGGTTGTCGCAGATGCGGCATTGGTGTAGAGCGCCGTCGGGGCAGTCGGAGGTCCGGTACTGTCCATGTGGATCTCCTCCAACAGTAGATCATCCTGAACTTTGAGGAAGTTTGGAAACGGCGAGTAGCGCCGAATGATGGAGCCAACGTGCTCAAAGCGTTGGTTCAGTCCCCAAATAAGTTGAGGACGAGAATACGGTCTTCAACAGGGGCACCAAGGTTGGCCAGGCCATCAGCCATGGCCTTGAATTTGCGGCAGTACTCATTAACTGAGAGGTCACCCTGAACAAAATTGTGAAAGGCAGCATCAAGGTGAAGAATACGTTGTTCACGGTTACCAAGAAACTGGTTCTCGATAGCGAGCCAGAGGTGGCGCACTGTGCAGCCACGTTCCCGGACCACTTGGTGAAGATCCGTCGAGATGGAGTTGCTGATCCAATTAAGGACAATGCTATCCATCCGGATAGACCCCGGATCATTGGACGAGCCATCGTCTGTGACGTGATCGATCGGGGCGTAGCGCTGAAGGGCCTGCTCCATGAGATCATGCCAACTGGCATAATTGGTGGAGGAGGAGTCAAGGACGATGTTCACCAATTGGCGAACTTTGAGTACCGCGGCTGCCTGAAGGTGAAGGCCGGTGACGACCGTGTCTTCGTAGGTCGAAGGAGCTGCAGAGACGGTGGTCTGGATGGGCGAGGAAGATGACGAAGGTACGAGATGACGAGCCGTAGCAGCTGTCTGCTCCAAGGCGGCAGCCTTGGACTCCTCTTCAGCGAGGAGGAGGTGGGCGGCCTGGAGACGGCGACAGGGTGGCGGCAGCCTGCGCCTCGGCGTCCTCGGCCTCCTTCATGGTCACCTCTAGCCGGGTACGAAGGGCAGTCGCCTCTGAGTCATCAGCCATGCTGATCGCACGGGCAGAACACCAGTGGCTGCGGCTAGATATGAGCGGAAGTGAAAAAAAATCAGTCTCTGATTACCATGATAAGCTACTATGCACCGAACGGTTGACCCGAAAAGTTTAAGCCAGTAGGGAAAGGTGGACAATTCACATATACTTTAACTATTATACATGCAAAAAACTACATGCTTGGTGAGTTGTACACAAGGAAGGGCGCTGCGACAAAGATAAGGAAGGGTGCGACAACTGCTTATTATAAAGACTTTTCAGATTCTAGCGGTTGCCAGCACCGTCGATGAGGCGCCATAACTGAATGATGGATAATTTGAATTTTGACATGTTGGATTAATTTACAAAAATTAACAAAATTCATACATGTATATATAAGAAAATATGTTCATACAAACCAACTTTCAGTGCAAGATCTATTTTTTAGGAGATATGAAAATCTTCTTCTTCTTCTTCTTCTTCTTCTTCTTCTCTTCTTCTTCTTCTTCTTCTTCTTCTTCTTCTTCTTCTTCTTCTTCTTCTTCTTCTTCTTCTTCTTCTTCTTCTTCTTCTTCTCTTCTTCTTCTTCTTCTTCTTCTTCTTCTTCTTCTTCTTCTTCTTCTTCTTCTTCTTCTTCTTCTTCTTCTTCTTCTTCTTCTTCTTCTTATCTTCTTCTCTTCTTCTTCTTCTTCTTCTTCTTCTTCTTCTTCTTCTTCTTCTTCTTCTTCTTCTTCTTCTTCTTCTTCTTCTTTCTTCTTCTTCTTCTTCTTCTTCTCTTCTTCTTCTTCTTCTTCTTCTTCTTCTTCTTCTTCTTCTTCTTCTTCTTCTTCTTCTTCTTCTTCTTCTTCTTCTTCTTCTTCTCTTCTTCTTCTTCTTCTTCTTCTTCTTCTTCTTCTTCTTCTACTTTCTTCTTCTCCTTCTTCTTCTCTCT